>LYUA01000173.1:1270656-1282560 GCA_002093875.1 Calopteryx splendens
TGACAAATCACATTATGGAGAAAGGTCATTCGAGCGTGTTGTCCATTACTCCGAATCGTTTACTTTCTCATCGTCAGAGAGCGAATTTTTAGAAGAAACACAAACGTTTAAATGAAAACACAGACGATGATGATGAAAAGAGCTGTGTAAACGCATAGTGTGTTGGACAGGTCGCAGAGGTTGACCGTCGACGAGCAAGTCAGGAATACGGAGGGAGAAAGAGAGTGGGAGGAGGTGTCATGCATCAAGTTGAAAGCTTTGACTTTCACTTCGCTTCTGTGGGAATGTAATGTTGGACCGACGCTACCTGAGCGCTAAACTAAGAGAAGATGGGAACTAAATTCATTACTGCTTTCCAAAAAAAACTTTACAAAATACCATTCCTTTAAAAAATACCGAACTGGTACCTACAATGCCTAATTTTAATCATAGGCACTACGCTTAGGATTAAAATAAAAGATCTATCAGTACAATTAACTCTTATGAATTTAAAATTAGTATTATTTACAAAACATTATTAATATCATAAATAAGAGCTCCAGACTCTTTTGTTCTTAGTCAAAGAAAGAAAGTCATAGATGTATTGGTAAACATTCCTGCATAAAATGTAAATTTTTAATATTCTTATTCAGTGACGTCATGAATAGGTTATTAATTACTTAATTAAGGTACTAGTCGTTCTATATATTTGATTTAAAAATGGATATAGATTACTTTTGTTGCCATGACATTAATTGACTTTTTTAATTTCAGGAAAAGATGGTAAGAGCCACTCACAAACAGGTCATTGGAATGAAAACCTCTTACTTCTGGAAATGCTTTATAAAGGAATGGGTACGTAACTAAAAATTACTTCAATATGAGCGAGGCATCTTCCGTTAAAAAAAACAAAATTGAACTTCATTAATTTCATTCATGCATGTTTACTTTAATTTACTTCAATGAAAGAACTATTACTTTAAATAAGAATATTACCGATACTCGTTTAAATGTTTTCTCTTTCCTAAAATAAGTATCTGCACTTTTGTTACCAGATAAGATAAACCTCTTTAACAGTCACTTTCATAAGCGTTTATAGTAGGCCCACATATATGTAGTATATTACCGGACCTATATTGTGAAAGACAATGAATTCGATGCGCAAGGTGAGGCTGTGGCTTTGTAAGAATTCTCTGTTGTGTTTGAAGTTTGGCCGATTACGTCCCACGATGGCCCTAAATCTTTCGATGCTTCAAGCATCACGACCCAAAGCCTTTTTTGGATAAGCCTCTGCAACAACCCAGCGTAATGAAGAGCTTACCCAACAATACGGGCAAAGAGTGCAATGTCACATATTATGGAACATCTGTTCTCCGATGCCTGGAGCGAAAGCATGAAAACATTCACTGCGTGCACGATTGCGTTGAGTTGTGCATTTGGTTTTTTTTTGCTTGTGATTTCTCCGTAGGCGTCGTTGGAAACGGTCACCGCCACGGCCAATTGATTCTAGCTCGTGTCTCACACATTTTGGCTGCATGGCCGAACACAAACGAGTAGCCTAACTCATTCTTTTCCAGTCAGTGGCGATGGAATTGGCGAGCGAAGTCCCCCTGTAAGCTGTATCGCTTTAATTAAAAGTAAGCGAGGGGCATTGCACTCATTTCTATTTCCTCGGTAATAATTCAGCTAGCGAGACGGGTCAGCAACCGTGGATGCTTACACGGGTTTTGCCCCCGCCCCATTAAGAACTCAGCGCTCCGAAACTAGAGTCGACATCTCAAATAAAGCTTCAACGAACATTTTCAATAGAGGTGGAATCAAATGGCCATCAATCAATTATATTTACAGTTTATCATCATTACGCGGAGGTGGCCCATTCGGTGACGATGACTACTTGGAGAATTGATAACTGTTCGCCAAAGTATTGTTCCGTGACATTATTTTTTCCACGAAAGGTGAAATCGTAATCTTAAAAAAAAAGTTATCAAGAGGAAACGTGATTGAAATTCTCTCACATAAAGGGTAGGACTCTCAGTGCCAATTCTTTTCCTCAAAGGGCAGATCGTCAATATGCAATCAATCATTTTCTTTGCTATTTGTGTCAACTAACAACTTAAACACATCTGTTTGCGCAGCTGGATAAGCTCCTCTTATTCACAAAGAAATATATTGACGAACTCACTGGTTGCAGTGCCCCCTTGAAATTACATTCGCGTCCAAGTAAGTGGCGAGAGACGTCGGCATCGCCGTGCGGAGGGTCTGTCGCAACCGCTGTAGGGACCGTGGCGATGGCGCGTTCGATGTCTTCGACTCGAAAACTCGAGGAGCGGCGCTCCAGCAAACACGCAGGCAGAGCGCAATGGAGGGATGCGGGGCGGAACTGGAAGTGGTGCGATTGGCAGAGTCGCAATCGTGTAGCAGAAGGGGGGAGGGTGTAAGGGCGATGGAGAAAGGGCGATACAGAAACCACAAATACACGTCTCGTTGACTTAAGCTACTCGTCTCCTTTCAAGCGATTCTCCCACACTCGTGTGATACGCCCCCCGGCAAGAAAAAGAAAAACACTCACGAGGAGTTCTTCTGACCAATGACACTGGTGACATTTCAAATCGTGTGTTTTCGAAATACATAATCGCAACGGAAACCTTTTACGATAATTCGAAAATAATTAAATTGAGCTTCTTGAATCCATAGAGGGTATCTGAATAAGGTTTTCTCCAAATTGCAAAAATGCGGAGTGCTTTGACTTTCAATGAAAAAATCCATTTTGCTAGCCTTAATGGCGGTGGGTCAACGTCCGCACCAGATAATTAGGTGTTCGATTCCCGTCTAGTTGGGCTTTTAATGAGGTTCATCCGAAGATGACTTTGTGAGAAATTTTTGGTTGAGTAAAATTGAATGTTACGATGAAATACAATGTGTTTTTACCCTCGGTATAAAATTTTTGCACCAAGTAGCGCCTGAAAATATCCACATTTCTTCCATCTTTGGAGTATCTGATCATCTTTTTTTTTTAAATAAAAATATTTATTGAAATTTACATTACCGGGTTGGTACATGCATGCTTTATATAAAAAAATTATTATAATCATTACATTTCGAGGGATTTAAGGAACACGTTTTAGGGAAATGAAAACTTTTAGCTCAAGCGATAGATTCGCCCAAAGTTTCCAAGAAGTGGACCATTGATTATGCGTTCGAATGAGGTATTTAATCTGAATGGCGATCGTAGCTTCCACCTCACCTGCTGTTACCCATCCTATCCGTTCGAGGCAGAAACAAAGCCCCCCAACTTCCCTGCCCCATAATCTAGCGTACGGCCTTGAGAAGAGATCGGTCAGTGGGTCTTCCGGAGACAACGATTGGGAAGTTGTCGAAAGCTGAAGACGTCGCCCGCTACCTTCCCTCCATGTCGTCGGTGCAGATGGGTTGGGGAGGTGGGGGGCTGGGAGAAGACACTCTCCGCGATCGTCCTCATTCTCCTCTCTCTCTTCCTTTCCCTCTGGACCCTCTTTCTCCGCACTTCTTCCCCCATTTGGCCCTTCTATTCCCTCTTACTTATCGCCTTTCTCTTTTCCTTGCTCGTCCTTCAGTTCATCCTCGCCCTCCACCTATCACGACTCAGGAAGGCTAACGAAAGGTCATCGATATTGGACGTCAATGAAGAAGATAACCGTGGGAAACTTTCCGAGGACGGATTGAAACCCGGATCTTCAATAGCAATGCTAGAGAAAACCCATCATTCCTTCGTGCTCTTTTCTAAAACTAATGCGACAGATTCGATGGAGATAAGCCGATCAGCGCCCAATCAAATCAATCAAATATCCAGCAATGCACGTTTATTCCGTCTGGATAACTTTCCGTTTTGAATTTCACCAAAAGAAGCAATGGAATATAAATCGTGTTAAAGGGAAATAATTTATCTTAAACGTATTAAAGCAATAAATAACTATAACAATCAAAATACTTCTTTGCGCAGAACATTAATTACTCCCATGAAAATCCAATGCAGTCTCAAATAATATAAAATTCTATTAGCTATGAGCAATACTAATAAGGTTTACTCTCTTCGTAAAGGTAGTCTACCGGTTAAGGTAGGTTTTGATGGACTAAGAGACTAAACACTGTTACACTAAGTACCACAAAACAAAAAACTAACAATCGTAACACCCTTTTCTAAAACAAACCAATTTTCAATTCCGCGTACTTTCTGCCTCCCTTCATCCCGTAAAACAAGCCTTTTACTCCCGCAACCTCATATAATAACATTGCCCCTTCACTCAGTCTTCAACACTCCATTGCCTCCCAATACGCTCTAGCAACCACCTTTCCTGCCGTCTTTGAATCTACCCCAACAGCCTCCTTTCTGTCCATATCAATTTTTCCATTCCGTCCTTTTCTTCGTCCACCCCCAAATCTCACGGTTTACTATACGAGTACTCGTATATAAGCTGAATCAAGAAAGAGCACTCTATTGCGTGTATTCTATTAAGCACGCTCGATAAGATTAAAAACAGAAACCGACAGGAATGTGATTTTTAAAAGTAGTAAAATCTAATGTATAAAATAATAAATTAATGTACTTTTCCACTTGTTTTAATACTATAATCCGTTGTCAGGTTTTTTTTAACGCTCTCATGCCATTATCAAGCTAATTAAAGGATCCAAAAGCGTTAAAACCACGAAGGACCGTTGAACTGAATTGTAGTGTGTGGAACCGTACTGTTGTGCTTATCACTATGCAACGCTTTCCATCAAGTAGAGCCAGAATTGTTTGAACATAATGATAATATCAGTAGTGACGTATTTATAAAATGCACCGAAATACACTTTTTTTAATGCAAAACAAAATGGAATCTATGTTCTGTAGACTTATTTCTGTTCAATTTTCTATACCCGTTTTTATGTTAAATCAACGCTTTCTCTCTATTTCCACCACGGAGAAAGTAAAACTTGAAAAACATAAAAGTAAAAAAACGAAAAACGGATTAAAAAAATGTAAAAACAGAGCCGTTTAGAGTTCGTTCGCTTTTGACGAGTTCTTGTGAATTTATACGCACGAACTCAATGCGACTAAAAAGTTTGCTTTCTTTGTCACTTTATTTTGAGAGTACATTAACATTTCAAACAGGTGTAATCAATATCCTTGGTCGTCAGCTTTCGCTGCGAATTGATGATGCTCAGGCGGCTTCCGAGTGAGGCCAAAAGCGGTCAAAATTTGTTAATGATAACCCGGCCAGATTTTTTGGGTTGTCTGTCTAATTATAATGGCAACCCCAGAGTATATCTGTACCTACCCTTTAACTTTTATTTAATCTACGCCAATTGCTGCTTTCATTCGGAGCACTGAATTGTATGATGCCTCACGGAGTCCCAAGGTGCGAGGGCAAGAGGGAGTCGGGTGGGAGGGAAAGTGGAATGGTTAGCTCTCTTTACTTTTCCCTAGAAGAGTGCGCCAAGCTCGTAAAGCACATTATGGCATTCAAGGTTGAGGGCTGTAAAAAGTGTGAGAGAGGAAAACAAGTGCGGAGTAGTCGCCGAATTTCCGAGAGTGGGCATCAGTGGGTGGGAAAGGGGCCACGATCTCTTATTTTTGAGGAAATGAAATGGTTATGACAGGGGATCTGGCTTTCAGGAAGTTATTCACTCAACAATACTTCGTTTTGTACTGCCCTCACCAACTATTCCGATGAAATCAAACGGGGGTCTTTACATTTCGTATGAAAGCTCACCGACCCAAAGATATGCTTAGCAATTGAAAGTTGATAGAGAAATGTTGATCAGACAAAGAAGAATGGAAAGCTAAATACTAAGGGGGAGCGGAATATTATGCCAGAGCTTTTACATAACAATAGCAAACTGTTTATAGTTGGAGATGCAAAGCGTCAAATATAAATATTTGGGAATTTCATCTTTTTCGAGCTATTTAGTTCGTGCGACAAATGTAGAAGATACTCAAGTCTTCCATTTGCCTTTTTCTCCTTAGATATAGCTAAAATACGTCAGCCAGTCAAGTAATTGATCAAGTTTATTTTTAACACGGTATCTATAAAAAAAATACCCAAAGTAGAGATTACAAACGGTGGTTTTCCGTTACTCTAAATTAATTTCCGTTGTTTTGACAAAATACAATCTTATTTAAATATAAAATTATTTCTCAGCGTGATACTTGATCATGGAGAAAATTCCAGAGAAATATCACTGCAAAAAAGTTCGAACGAAATTCGTCTGAATGAGTTTCGACAAACTTTCCTGTTCTTGGAAAAATTCCTTAGGCGAAGACGAAGTACTCAATAAACTTTCATCAAAATAATTCATTAGTGATTTGACCGCAATACATATTTTTGGTGATTAATACCTTTGTTAGTTACACCAAAGTAATCAACCCGGAGGTTGGTTTAATCACCCTAAAGAGTTTTAAATTTTCTATTTTCTTGGAGAGCTCGCTTACATTCAGAATATAACGTTCATCTTGTGGTCTACCTTAAAAGGATGGAGATATTAATAAGATGGCGACCATTAAAACTGAAATACTCTTCTCAATAATGTTTTATAGTTCATATCGTGAAATTTTGATCTTAGCTGGTTTTTAATTAGAATTTTTTATAATTTTTCGTTTTAAGGGGTTATTTTGAACGCTCTACAGTTATGCAGACAATAGGAAGCTCTCATATAGGTCTCATAGCTCTCTAGGAGTTCTCATACAGATTGTCCATGGAAAAAAATACTCAATACTACTATGCAGGAATAAAACTTCCATATCAGATTATCTCGGCACTGAATCATTTCAAACTGGAGAACAAACGAGAAGCTCCGAATTAGGGCTGAGATCTAGAGGATTAAGCTCTATGCACACTTCTGAAACGGCAGGTGGTGTGTTATTTAGAGCTTCAAAATGGATATATGCTGGATACTTTGTTAGCTGCCCGGCGGTCAGTGAAACTCTCGGAAAACGGAATAAAATTCAGATACATCCAACGTGAAGGGTTGAAAAGAAATTAAGGCGGGGTATCTGCATAACCTTGGGGTGATATTGCCGGAGGAAATCCGCAGCCGTCCTTGTCCATCGCGAAGAGAGTTGGGTTGGGGAGAGCCTCGCACTCTCTCCGAATTGCCTAAATTGAGTTCCCCGTAAAACCTTCCGCGGGCGCACGAAGCTACGACGGCATCTCCCTCCATCTTTTCCCAGACAGTCTCATCTATTTGCGGAGTCTCATAAGCAACCACGCAGCACGGTCCGGTCCCCTTTCACGAAGCCCCTCGGCGAGCGTGGAGGCGGCGAGTGGGAAGGTCTCTTCGGGGTGGAAGGTCTCTTCGGGGTGGAGGGCCCCCTCGGACTCGTCAAGGTCCTCTCTCGCTCCCAGAACGCGTCCGGAATGGAAGGGGATGAGGGTGGCATTTAAAACTGAGCAACATCGGCTGAGTCACTTGCAAAAAAAATTCCGGTCGCGGGGAATTTATACTTTCGGTCGTTTTGTTTGAAATGAGAAAGAGGCCCCGTGGTCATCAAAGGTGGATGGATCCTTCTGCGCATCGCTTCGTTAGCCCCAACACGAGTGTGGAGAATAATCTCCTCTCGCCCTCTCCTTCAATCTTTTGGAAGCGGGTGCATACTATTTGCTAGACTTTTTCTGGAATCAACATTAACTCTTTCAATCAATCACGAACCTTATAGTAAATGTTTAGTCTTTCCTTCATTCCCAACGCGTTTTGTGGGCACACCATGTAAGTAACGTATAAAATACACGAAAATTATTGACGGATTTTATCTCGCAGCTTCCAAAAATATTCCATGTCGTAAATTTCCCACAATTGTGGTAAAAATGTCAAAGCCTATAATTATTTCGCTTCGATAAAAAACACAACTATGTGTGCATGCACGAAATAAAAAAATGTAACCTATCACTCTATCAGTATTTTTTCTTCCAACAATAAAGACATAAAAACAAGGATTACGGCTTCGGAAGTGGCCATTAAGGTGCTTTTGAAATAACTTAAAGCAAACAATGCAATATGTTCATATCTCAGAAAAAGACTATCCCTTAGGCTTAGATGACTCTTATCAGAAAACAAATTTGAAGCATAATGTGGAGATGGAAACAGTTCCCTTGGACGAATAATATGAAAAGGGGTTTTGGATAAAACCATGACTTTCTAACCCCCTGCTAAACTCAAGCTGTATGATTTTCCGCAGATCAGAACTTTGTGGGAAACTCAGCCACTTACCATAAATACATGAAAATCACACATCGCGGTAATGCGAGGATCTACCCTTGCCTATCACACAGACCTTAAGAGCTAATTGTTCTGGTTTATTTGAAATACTCTTGTGCATAAAAAAAGTTGACGCATATTTTTTTTGGTGATGACTACGTACCTTCCTACGCAACTTCCTTATCACCTGAAAAACGCGAAATACATACAAATTCATGATTATTGATGCCCACAACGCAAATAGAAAATGATTCAAATTACATAAACTTTTTGAAACACCTTCACGGACGGGTTATTTCTATGTTTTCTACTAATTTACGCTACCTAGAGTAATCCAAAAGATAGGAGCAAATTAAAAAGGATATCCAACGGGATTTAGTTACTATAAGTTACACTACTCAGTATTTTCCATGATGCAATGATCAGTGTACCAATGGAAAAAAACATTTTTAGGTGAGAAACAGTTTTCTGGGGTAATTCAAAGGAAGACGTTAACTAGGTCATTTTTTGGAAGAAAGTAACTATTATACCGTTAATTGCAGATAGAAGAAGCCTTAAAAAATTCAAAATCATGACAAGAATCAGTACAAAATGATTACCCAGCTGAATTTCTGCCAACGTCTGAGGAATTAGGGATCTCCCCATTTTTTTCCAGTTTCGCGTGAGAAAGCCATTTCCCTCCACTTAACCGCGGTGCTATTCGAGAATCAAACGAGACACCGTAAGAGGGAATTACATGAATGCAATCGTGAAACTTGCAAACAAGAAGGTTCTGCTTTTACCTGCTCGCGATTCTTCGTCACGTGAGGAAGCAGGCAGCAAGGAGCGTGGAAGATCACTTGGTCACGCGCAAACCATTTTCCTCGGCCCATCATCCTCCTCGTGTCTTGGTTGGTATTCAATCCAAATCTCTAACTAATTTTTCTCCTCGTAGCAGAAGCTTTGAGGATTCCTGTTTCATACGAAAAAAACACTTGACCTGGAATCACCAGAAAAATGTCTATGCGAAACACATTTTTAGCTGTTGTTTTTGCTAGCTATTTTTACAACAAGTGGCACTTACACTCGTGACGACATTTTCGAGAGTTATCTCCGTAATTTGCTTTCTCGAAGCTGAGTCCTTTATGTCAACGGAGACGTATTTCTCACATCGAAGAATGCATAAAGAAATAATAAAAAAACTGTGCACTCCGGAGTTATAATGCAGAAAGTGACAGCATTACACTCCTCCCTCGCAGAGTTCCTCCGTTCACTACTTTTTTAGCCAGCCGTATTAGCGAATTATGTCAATTTCAGCAGCGTTGAAACGAAAACATTTAAGTCCTCCCTTTTTGTTCAAGTGTTCGTTAGTACGCAACGGGAACTATATATAACTAGATGGGTGTTATTTATCATTATGTATTTATTCATTTGTATGTTTATATATACAAAAGATACAACTGAGAATATTTTTCGAAACATTTCATGCTGCAATGCACCGGGATTATTTTGCTATAAAACTATACTGAACTCATGTTGTAATGCAAGGATATCATAAGTTCCATTAACTTTTTCTTTCCATTTTTCCTTTTTCCATTTGAAATTTAGACCTCTTTTTTAAAACCAACCCCGAAAGTTTACACTATCATCATGTTCGTTATCATCATGCACATTATTATCCTGCTACCTTTTTCACCTTCTCACTCCAACAAAGCCCTCGGCCATTGAGATCACCAATGATCAACAAAATGAATCTTATCTTCGCGCAATAAAATTATTGTTAGTAGTGTAGTAAAAAAACCCTGCTTTCTAGGAGGAATTTTAGTATCAAATGAAGCGAAACGTAGGAAACGGGATCTTTCACAAAGCTGCCAATAACTGGGGACTTTCATCAGTTTAGATTGAATGCCTTTCACCACAGAGATGGTGTCAATGAATCAGAGAGATTCACACGTTAAACTGGCTTAAAATAAGACTATTAAGGCATAAAAATCGATTAAAGAGAGATTAGAGATTCGTTAAGCTGGGAATGGCCCACTTCTAGACTCAACGGTAGGTTGATGGCTCTTGCCTCCTTTTCACCACAAAAAACTATTAGAATACGAAAAATATTTTCACTTTTTCCGAGGTTTCTTCATTTCAACGATATTGATCCCTGCTCTATTAGGCAATATCCGAGGAAAGCATCCCACTAAGAGGAGCCGTGGTGATATGACATCCTCTACTCTTTTTTTATGTGAACTGATTGAATTTAAACTTCTCCAGAAGTGTTTCTCTTTATTCAAAGCTGACCTCATGCAACCGATCAATGAGAGGTCCTTTCGTAGATACTTTCTTTATTCAACTATACAAACGACAACTTTCATTCCTCTTAATTTGCAGCGATGAATAGGACAGTAACATGTCCAAAGACCGCGAGTTTGACTATTGTCTCTGGAATGGAATATTTTGTTTTTCCTAGTATTTGATAATTAAGTAAGATGGTACGGTATAACCTTAACCTATGGAGCACCTTAACACGAAATATTCTGTTCATCCATGGAGGCACTCTGGTTTTCTAGATTTCATTTGTTGTCATAGGGCCTTAATTAACACGCACGAGTAAATCAGGAACGTATTCATCTTACCAGAATTCGATGACAAAGACCAACATGGATGTCGGCGGGAGAACTGTCATTAGCTCGGCCATTGTTTCCGACTCAACGCTGACGAAAACTGCCTGACTGACCAAATGTGTGACTGAATAAATTGACGAAATCGATAAGACGAAGAAGAGAACATTCTTAAGGATTGAGATAAATACCTTGAAATTATTATTTTCTAGATGTTAGATTTCGAGCATTTTTCTTCCCGTGATATTTTTAGCTTTCCTACAATTTCCTAACTCTGACGACCTTTCTCCCACAAAAAGAAGTCCACATAAATTTAGTTTAAAAGACGAAAGTTTCCTTCTCTCTAGAATTCTACTTCATACTTTGACTCCCGTATAAACGAGTTGTGGTGCGTTCCAATAGGTACCCGAATAGATAGGAGTAAATTTCTATCACTTTAAATCGACGAACACATATTATAGTTCAACTGGCAAATTTCGGACAACATTCCACATGGACAGTGAACCCAGGAATGAAATTTTCAATTTTCCTGGATTGGCATGACTCTCACGAGGCATTAACTCATCTCATCCACGGTCATTTATTACATTAAATCCATCCCAGACCCACATCCATCCCCGAAACGTGATGGATGCTCCAGAGTTTGAAACCCATTAATACCCGATCGCCTGAGCGCTACGCCGTCAGAGAAAGCACTTAATTCCTACCTTTGATCGACATGCACAGAGTTGGACGGAGTGCGCAGGGGAAACCAAGCAACCGACCGCACTCCCACCGTGTGAATCGACTGGCTTCATTGTCCAGAAATCTATTAAACTAGGGAAGACTGAGAGAGAGAGAACCTCGAGCTAGAGGCCGAGGAAAGTGAGCTCTATGAAAAGTAAGGGAGGGCGAGGAGGGAAGCCGTACGTAAATGGGGCTCCAGGGCGAGTGGGGATGGGGGGGAGTGAGGAGGGGGAGGAGGCGCTGGGGCCCAGAGGGAAGAGGCAAGGTGGACGGGGCGCGGAGGTGGGAGGAAAGGCTGGGAAAGGGGAGGGGAATAACATCTCGGACGCTCTCTCGTGATCCCCACAAACCACGGGTCCCTTCACAAAAACCGATCTCCAGGGTTGGGAGGGGG
>LYUA01000173.1:1293528-1327656 GCA_002093875.1 Calopteryx splendens
ATAAGGAGCGAGGAGGAGGGAGAGAGCAGGAGAGGGACTTGAGAGAGCCGGAGAGAAAGAGGGACCTGCCGGAGGTGTACCTACTCCTCTTTGCTTAGGAGTAAGGAGATCGAAATAATTCGAGAAGGGAGTCCCCAAGGAAAGACAGGTGGGGAGACGCCATAAAGACCCAAAGAGACGTCCTCAGTATTTGAGACGGAAAGACAGAGAAAAAAGAAAGGCGAGGTACCCCATTCTCGACCACCTTACCTCATCCCACCCCTCCCCTCCACCATCACCTCCCGCTCTCCTTGTCCTCGGCCCTTCTTCCCACGTTAAATTCCGTTCCGCTGAACTTCACTCGCTTATTAGAGTATGAGTAACACGAGCAAGCACATGGGAAGTAGGAGAGTAGTAGGTTCCTCCTCGAAAACTTTTAACTTTCTGACACCTATGTAGGTGATGCCGAGAGAGGACCCCCCCACGTACTATGGCGGTCTTTCTCAGGAAGGAGTGAAACTGGTTTTCTCTCTTCTTGCACTCTCAGTTATCGCGACATCAGTCGTTCGTGCGATTGCACCACAGGACTTGGTTTGGTAAGCACAGCTGGTTTACGCTTTTAAGGCGTTGAGAAAACTATAGCTTTTCATAATTATTTTATTCACCATCGTACGTTATATGGATCCCTATCCCATCGTACGTTATATGGTTCGCTATGGTATCTTAAAATCTCTAAGCCAACTGCTTGTCCAAATACACTATTTTTCGATACCGCCAAGGAGAATTTTTAAAAAATATGAAAGACGGCCATCGCGCTAACGTTCGTCCCTTAGTTTTAAGATGATGATAAAAAATTTAATTTCTAAACGCTAATGTCCAAAAATACTCGAAATATTGGCATTCATTAAAAAAAGGTGGGTTTTCTTTGAAGAATTTTCACGGAACGTTTACGATGATTTATTTATCGATAGATGATAAATATACCAAATAAAGTAAGAAAAACAAAAAACAATAGGCCATACAAAGAGCAAAACAGATAATTTACTATACTAGATAGTCTGTTGGGTATTCTAGCTGACCCAAATGTAACAAGTTCGACTCTCACCTTGAGCATCGTTTTAATACGACGCAGAAATAATATTAAGCCAGTGAACATTAAATTTCGGAGACTACAAAAGTTTCTTATGCTTTCATTCAATTTTTATCGGAGAAAAAACTATTTCTTTCAAAAACAATCTCCGAATGAAAACTAAGAGGCTTTTTGGATACAATGAGCGTTTGCACCCGGTAGGTGTCGAAAAAAGATTCTTAAAGGTCTGTCTTGGCAAACACCATTCCATTCCCCTCTTTTATTTTATCTCAATTCTCCTGGCTCAAGTCGACAATACCCCTCACCGCCACCTCATGACACTGCATTTTCATTTCTATTAAAATCTTATGGGGACGTTACTGCACTTTACACTGGGCAGCAGACTGGACTCACACAATTTGCTCACTTCTCCACAATTTGCTTAAAAAGAGTCGTTTTCTGACTGCCGACCTGGCTCCGATTGGACCTGTTTTCCATTGTCGCCTCCCCGTATCAACGGCGCATTACACTCGCTCATTGAAGTCTCCAAAAACACCCGCAGGTTTAAGTCTATGGGGTAGACACGCATGTTGAAGTCTCCCACCCCACATCCCGGATCCCCTCCTCCCCCTCTTCCCTCTCCCCCATCTCCTCCCCGACCCCCTTCTCCCATCCACTCCCACGGTCCCCCTTCCCCTCTTTTCCACCCCCCTCCCCTTCAGAGGAATTCTTCCCGCCGAACGGAGACCCACTTACCACTTCCGCCTCCGCTGACGCACCTGACGCTCCCCGCCGCCTCCATCGACCGCCCCACCGCGCCGACTCCGCCGGTGGGCCACCTCTCTCTCTCTTTCCTCCCCTCTCCTCATCAACCGGCTCCTCTCTTTGAAGAAGCAAACAGCGAGGCTCCGACTCCCAGAAACCCGAAAACGAAATCCTTCGCCCTGCTTCGGGACGGCGACGGTGACACGGCGGTTGGGGCACGGGGTACTGGGAAAGGCAAACGGCGGCGAAGAATCCTGGCCACGATCGACCTCTCGAGCCTTGCAAGGACGACTTCAAGTCGGGCCCTTGTGAGCTCATTTGATTAGTGTCCCTCCGTTGGCAATTCACGTGACTCCAATCCCTTTTAATGCCAAAGCTGGAAAATTGAGAATGTGCATACACTTATGGACGGACGCTAGAAGTCGATCTCGGTTGGCTGAGCACTTGGTCGGTTCCTTCTCTGTCATTTGTAACATTCGGTATACTAATGGAAGTGTTATTAACACACTTAGAAGACTTGAGGAAGGGCGACTAACTGTAAACGAGTCGAGTTTTAGATCGCTCCAAAAAAGGTTTCTTTAAAATCTGGCTAGTCATTGTAAAGCATTTAGCAAATGCCATATTTTTTAAAGCGAATAAAGGCGATTAGGAGACATTTCTACCACTCACGGACACATCTGTGAGTTCCCTTCTTCATTCCCTTTATGTCTACCACTTTTCAAGTCTCCCGATGGAGGCGATACACGCCTTAATTATCCGTCATTCTATGATTCGTTAACATTTATCGGCATCAAACTGCGCGTGTGCTTGAAAACCATGTTCTCTAAATGAGAGAGTTAAAGCTAACGTTCACAGAGTTACTTCTTCGAGCACATTTGAATTGTAGGTAGCGAATTAAAAGGGTTCAAATATATCAGCAAAATGTGAAAAATTATTTTTTTTAAACCTTTCCAATCACTAAGTGGTCACTAGTGTAAGGTCCACGTAATCATCGCCTTGCTCTAATGAATGCTCACTAACTGTATGCATTAATCTAGTCAACTGTTTTATAGGTCACAAGAATGTATGAATTCGCTTCGACATGCCATAAACTCTGATATTCATTCTGAGACCTAGGTACCCATTAACTGACAGAAACGTTTTAGTATTTCACCTATTTCTTAATGGGCTGCATCTATCATAGCTCATCGACCAGATGAAACGAAAAATTCACATTAATCTTCTAAAAAGTATTTTCGTTTCAACAAGTTGGTTCTTCCTCTCTAATTTTTTTAAAATGCTCATTTTAGCGAAGGGCATAATGGAGAATGGCAACGGAAAAGTAACCACGAGATGATTTTCCTACATAATTTACTCCTTACGAAATTCCTCTCTGCCAAAATCTAAGGTTGTCACTAATAAAACCATTTCAGGAGTCAGATGTTTCTCCTTCGTCATATGGAAACAGATGGAAGACTGAAAAACATAATTACAATTTTTACGTTTTTTAATCAATATGTTTAACTTTGTTCTCGAGGCACTACGAAATAATGGCGGCTGAGGACAACATATACCGGGCCATGAACACGTAGCGACAATCTCATGAATGGGAATAAAAAGCTCACGTGAAAAAAAGTCGCGACTAATATTCGAAAGGATGTGGGTCAGACGGAAAACTCTAAGATGAGGTGCCGGAGCTGGCTATCGGAGGTGGGCGAACAAGTGTGTCTCCGTGAGGCGAAAGGTCATTCGAAAATAGACCCTAAAACTTTCACGTCGCGAGAAACAATAATTTTGGAATAGCTAGCCGCAGGCCCACCAAATGAATACCGTCAGCCGAATCGTATGCTTAGAAACTCAAGCGAATGACGACGCCAGACCCCATTTCCATCTTTTCACGACCTTCGTCTCCCTCCATCCGCCCCAACCGAACCTCCACTCCCCCTTACCCATAATCTCTCACACATTCTATTTCGCCCTTCCTTCGACTAAATTTTGGTAGAGTCGAGGACTGGGCTTCGTAAAGGCACTCGGGTGTGTTGCGTTAGGCTAATATTAAATTAAATCTTAATGCGTATCCTGGAGAGAGAGAGAGAGAGAGAGAGAGAGAGAGAGAAACAGAAACCAACAAACCACTGAAAACATTCAATTCCATTCCTAAAAAATGACTTCCTTCCCACGGAGGAGCTAATAATATAATTATTTTTCAAAAACGAACGGTCACACTGTCAACGATCCCCGTGATTGCCTCAATATCAATTCCCAATTGAAGGTAAAATAGGCAATCCACAATGGGCTGTGTGCGTACAAAAGGTTTCCTGGCAAAGATAAGTAGACTAGATGATTAAGACAGGGAACGATAAATCCATCGAAATATTCAATAAACATATAGTTGATTATCATCTATCGCCAAATGAACTAGTGAAATTGATACTTTTGCCTCTAAACTCGTGTTTAGGTAGGTACGTAAATATCGATGAAATCCTGATCTTTTTCAAAAGTAGATTTACATCTCGATTTACTAAAATATTAAAATAACTTTAATTTGAGGATAAACATATCTAGTTTAATGATGTTACCACAATTAGGGAATATATATTTTAATTACAATTATTGCTCTTATAAGAATGTCAAATATTACACTTAACTTCACATCGAAAATTTCTCCTTTACTTCCTCAGGTTGCTCAGATGGTGCTTTCGTATGCGCCGACAAGTCCAAATGTATAGACCCTTCGCTCATTCAAGATGGTGTTGCAGACTGTCAAGACGGCTCCGATGAAGGTTTGTCTTGTAAAATACTTTACATTACATTCTGTTAAATTATTTGCATGATAATTTTCGATATGTTGATTCCAATGTATGTTTTAATTAATTAGTAATTAAAGGTAATATTAATTATTATTCAATATTAACATCAAGATTTGTTTTAATTATCCATGGAGTCAAGATTTTTATGATGCCATAATTAACTAAAACAAATGCATATGTTTGCATGCAAATGGTATGCAAATGCATATGGTTTGACCTGGAATGCAAATACATATGGTTTGACCTAGGTCTTTGGGTGTAATTGTGCTTCTCGGAAGGAAAGAATAATTTTATGAGTATATTTTTGCAATATTTTATGGAAATTTTTCAGTTAAAATCAGACGATATAAAAGTGCATTCCTAGTGGAAATCTAACCGTGTACTTAAATCGACTTACTCCAGGCTCAGCTCAGTTTAAACATTAGTAATTTTAGAATTTTGGTTTGACCATACTGGCTAGTTTAAGGGCATAATATGCATTTGTTTCAATTAATAGAGCATTAGAGTTTATATACTACCATGTAATCGGCCTAGTTCCTATGTGGTAGAATTAAAATGTAGGTGTTTTTCTTAATAAACCTCTCGAAATAGCGGTAATGAATATCTCAACTCCCTAGGCGAATAACCGAGTTCCATGACGCATAAATTACGAACCCTATTCATTGCCTTCATAAATATATATTAAATTATATTATTATAGATTTAAATTATTGATAGCTCAATTCATAATCTCTCTCCGCAGCTTGTCGACCCTTACAGTTCCGGTGCCCTTGTATTATGGATGCAGATGGAAAACGCGGGCCTAGGTGTCTGGAGCCAGAAATGGTGCGGGACGGGGTGAAGGACTGTGCAGACGGAGCTGACGAAAGTAAGTTAGCAGGTTAATACCTACATGAAGTGCTTAGAACTTATGTGAGTACAAATACGACAACGAAGAGGGTTTCATATGAAAAAGGTACCACATGGGGTACCTTTTTCATATGGGCTTGGCTATAGCATATCCTATCGATACGTTTAGTACAACCTTTCCCCAGGGCTGTCATTACAGTATTATAAGCCCCCGGGAAAAGCAGCGGCCTGGGTCCCTACCTACACAACTACACACAGGAATAAAAATTTAAATGGTATATAAAAATAAGCATTTAGTTAATGTATTGGTACTTTCAAGAAAATCAGTGCTTATAAGCTAAAAAAATATATACTGCACAGCAAACGAAAAATCAACACAAATGTCTGAAAATATATATGTAATATGATCTTGGCTGGGGATCATGGGGCCCCTGGAACTGCCCAGCATGCTCATTCGTTAAGACGGCCCTGCCTTTCTCTACTATGTACGTGTACATACGTTCAGTTGCTCATGTTGTTTTGTATTCTTGATTATAATGAACAATTATTATGATGAAAGTATATCAGTGTCAAGGTCGGTCAAGAGGGAAATCAACACCACAAGCCTAGTCATAAAGCAAATGTCAATAATATTTTTAACTTACATAAGGCAAGTTCATAGATACATATACAGAGTTAAGTCAGCAGTTAGTTTCAAGTTCTTTGTACTCCAAATTCTAGAGTCGGACTGTGATTTCAAATACCTCCGCTTTTTCTAATAAAAAAACCTTTATCGATACATTATGGGCAAAGTGGCCTTCACAGATAATGAGGCAACTGTCGCACATTAACGATTCAGCCTAAAGGTATACTGATATCCAACTTTGGGCAAGCTATGCTATTTTAATTTGAAGGAAGGCGTCACAGGAATAATCCTAAGATAATGAAAGATTAGGCCCCTATTCATCTTCTCAAAATGCCCAAATGATGGCAGAGCAGACGTTAATTTGACATAGAAAGCTTTGATTTTTTTGGTCACATGGTTTTGGTCCTCTATGGAAATTGAGTACACTTCATCTTCCGCATGAGTAGAATCCATCTCCTTTTCAAATATAAAGAAGTCATCTTTACTCTCCTCGAGATACTTCACTTCCACTTTCGGGAGAAATAAATTTTGCAGTCTCTCTCTTAAGAGCATCCTTCAGTTCTTCCCTTTATATATTTGCCATCATGGCAGCGAAGTTTGAATCTTAGCATTAGCACAGAAGAAAATTTCTATTTTTTCATATCGCAAATTTGAATAATTTCCGAAAATAAATTTCTTAACAAGAATTTGGGCATGTTTTCTTGCAAAAGTACTAAAATATGACTAAACATGATCATAATTAATTTTGAAAATCAGTAGAACATAAATTATACATTATTTTTCTTTCAATCAATTATCCAATATCAAATACTTGTTGTATCTTCAGAAATATCGTCCGCGATCCTATAAATATCGAAGTCGTTATGTTTTAAATAATCCCGATGGTATAAATGAAAACTAAATTGCATATTCAGTGCTAAACAAGATTCTCGGAGCCTGCAAGTGGATCGCGGACGCTTCCCTCTCAATAAGCGCACCGATCCCAGACTATCGCAGTCATCTTCTTTCCTACCGCACTGATCAAGAATGGAGACACAGGAGAGGGGAATAGGAAAGTGCCCGCTATGCAAAAATGGGGCAATGGGAATATCCTTTTACGCTGCACATGAGAAACTCTTCACCTGAAAGGTTTAAAGTGACCAGTGAAAGTGGGCAGTGATGAAAGCATTAATAATCCGTAAGGAAAGCATGTTCCTTCTACTCCTGAGATTTTGAGAGTCTTTACATCATTATCGCACCAATTTAACCCATGGGTCTTGCAAATGGTCTGAGTTCCATATCAAACCCGTTGAGCATTTGTTGTTGGCGTGGACGAAGCTTTATTGGCATTGCGCTAGAAATATTCACAGGAAGTAAATTAGAGCGGATAATCCATCACCGGGCCCTGGGACAACCTCCCAGTTTGTCCTTGACGAGTAGAGAGTGAAGATTTTTTTTAAGTTAACATTTGCTGATATTTTAAGGTCCTTATCTTTATTTTTTAACGTAATAGTTGATTAAATACAGCAATTTTGAACTATTGAAATTAACGGTCAATTCCCAGTGGGTTTTAACTGGGTGGGAACCTCAAGCATTGCCTCCAAAATTCGGTTTTAAATTCAGTGACATACATCTGAAACTTTTTAGCTGGATGAGAAATAACATATGCTGTTCTCTAATTTAGGGCTAGGCGCTGCACCTACAAATGACGTTCAGTGCCCGAATGACAAAATGCCTTCACCCGCGGCCAATCAAGTTGTCCGGTCGAAGAGAAGAGCCTCTGGTAAGTGACATCTTTATTTTTCGCCCTCACCTTGTCTGTTTGTATATAGCCCACTACATATGTAATTGTAGAAGCACTTCACTGTCAATGGCACCGTCTTCTGTTTGCTGTCCATCTTTTAATACTGTGGCTATCGAATACAAGAAAACATTTTATTCCCGATGTAAATAATTTCCACTCCTTTACAATTATTTTCTGTAATCAGAGTTATAAGTACAAAACAGAAACCATCATACTTGCTTAGTTTGACATTTTTTATTTATCCCAAACTAAGTTTGAACATAATGAATTTTAATAGCATAGTGTATTTCCAGTATATCGAGTAAAAATTAGCACTAGATGAAGACAGCCAATTTTATGTATATATTAGGTACGATCAAGCACCAACTTTTTCATGCTTATTGTCAAAACGTATTCACATGCCATAAATAATAATATCTAACTCTGAAATTGCTAATTCATTTTCTTAATTTTCAATAAAATCAATTAAAACTCAATTCAATGCGCGGACAATTTCCTGGAAATATCTGCGACATTTTACGCGAATGATTATATACGATAGCGTTTTCTGTAAAAGTTTGCAAATAGACTAAATTTCTATGACCAGCAAATCAATTAATGATTTCTCATACTACATTTTTTTCGGACTATCTCTCTCCCATGTCGTAACCTTTCATGGAAAATGGGACACTATTTTTAGCGTTGACCTAACAGGCAAGCTACTTCTAAACGCTGGTCTTTTAATTTAATTCGTTAATGGGCTTTCATTTGATGCTTGATATTCAGCAATATATACAAAAATAATAAAAATACACAAACTTCATTTTCGAAGTCTTCAAGAAATTCGTAAAAATTTACATTAACGATCCAAATTTAATGGTCTCTTTTTTTGAATAATGAAGTAAAGACAGTGGCGATGCCACGAACAACTCGTCAACCTAAGTATATCACAAACGCAGCAAAGGTTTGTGAGCCGTTGAAGTTGAACTCGTCACTTTGGCGAGCGCGTCATTGATCTGATTCTATGAGTCTTATGCTAATTTTTACTATTTTGTACTATCACACAAAAAAACAAATTCCCTCCGGCAGGCAGGGTCAGCTACTTCTTGTTGCTCTATCTTTTATTTCGTGAGGTGTTTAAGTTCGTATTTGTGTGTATGTGTGTGTGTGTATGCGTGTGTCTCCCGCAGGCGGAGACGGTTCTTCCACTCTTCATCTATCCTGTCTCTTTCTTTACTTCCCTCTCTGTCACTGTCACACTCTCGACTCCTTCTCCCCTTCCCCACATCCCCTTCTCTCCCCCTCACAGAGGTTAGCACCCGAATCGACGGACCCGTCACCACGTCCATGTTCGTGCATGAGGGTGGTGATCGACGTCTGCGGCCAACGGGCATCCTAACTTCCACCGCCGGCACCTTTGTCCTCGACGGCACCACCACTGAGTTCGCTACGAAGGTGTATGGGACCCACCTGGAGGGAGGAGTCTACGCCAAGATTGTCAGCACGTCCTCGAGGGTGTTCTTCGCCGTCCCATCCGCTGGGTCCATGGCTCGAATTCGTCCCACCGGTCTACTCTCGAGCGCGACGTCGACCCGCGTGGACGGTACCGACACCACCCTTTACACCACAGAGTTCAGCGGGACTTACATCGATGGAACGTACGCGCAGCTGGTCTCCAGTACCTCCAGGGTCGTACAGGAAACGGCAGCCTACATCAAACCCACATCAACCCTTTCCCCGACAGAGACATATCAGACAGCAACTCCTCCTATTCCAGTAACGGAGACGCAACACGACACTAAGGATGACATGGGCGATTCGCAAGATGACCAAGTCGTGACAGTGACAGGCACGCGAGGAGCTTTAGTTGACGGTGGGGAGACAAAATACGATGTATTCACGGGTACGCACGTAAAAGGAGATAAAACATACCTGTTCTTTTTCGGAAATACTGCTTTGTCGCCAAGCGCCACGACTGCCCCAGACGGAGGAGGTTCGATGGCGACTGCGCTGCCTTCAAAAGCCAGTGAGCTAGTGGTACGCACTGGAGCTGACGACCGCATTGTAGTTAATGTTGATAACAGACAGCTCAACCTCGTACTTCCCAAGTCAGCACGAGCGTCGGCGGCGGAGAGCGGATCTGGAATGAAGGATACGGCGGGTACGAGCGGAGGAATGCGCGGGGTGTTCATCGAAGGCTCGGAACTCCTTGGAGGATTCAGTATTCAAGGAGCGGAAGACAAGAAATCTAGATCAGATGGCCTAGCACCGACTGAGATGCTTACAGTGACCGTTGGGAGAGGGGTTGCTCAAACAAGGATAGTAAGAGGAAGGTACGATGGTCTGGGGGAAAAAGACTTAGAAACGGAAATCAGAGGAAACGTTTCACCGTCTCGAGTAACAGTGGAATCAACTGCTTCGGAACGGACGGTTTACAGGTTTCCACCAAGAATACCAGCACTACGGCCACCGAGACCGTCCTTAGGAGAGCTGGGAAAGCACAAGCCTACGAAAGAAAATGCAGCGACAGAAGCCACAGAAGATGAAGAGTCAGAGAATTTACTGAAAGCGAGAAAACTGGATCCGAAAGAAGAGGGATCCTATTTGATCCGCCCCTCCAAAGTCCACAGAGTGAACCTTCCAACCTTCACAGTAGGACAAGATGGTTTTAAGGTTGAAGAAGAAGCTAAGGTAGTTGTCAGAGTTGATCAAAATGTAGAAGCAAGAGTTGGACCAAGAAAGGAATACCGCACGCTTAGTTCGAGACAAAGGTTGGGGAAAGCCTTGCCATTCAGGGGATTTCAGGTCATACACGAAAAGGAAGATCTAGTCAATGCAGAATCCGGGGGATCCGTTGCCGTTCCTACTATTACATACATTGGATTTGCAGAATTCACGACCACCGCGCATGGTACAGTTATCATCTTTATGCCTCGCTCACAAGACGTGGCTCCATCTACTGCGAGTATCGCCCCGAAGATCACGGCTGTATCAGCTTACAATCGACCGTCCAGCAAAATTAATTCCCTGAAAGAAGGGCCAGCTTACAGTGCAAACTCCATTTCTGGAGCAGGAAAACAGAGTGTGGCGACGGGTATAAAAACTTTCTATTCTCACACACCAGGAATGGTAACTCGAACTGTTACAGGGCATACCTTGAGTATGCAAACAACCATTCCAACTGTTTTGGTTGAACCTGTGTTCGGAATTTCAGCTAACGGTAGAGAGAAAAATGGTCGCAGCGAAGAAAACCTCTCGGATGCTCAGATAGTTTACCCAACTTCTGATGCCCCAGAAGAAATTTACACCACGGAAGGGAAAGACAGAGAAGAAATAGATGATGTTTTCGTTCAACCTTCAATCTCTCAGCCCAATGCAGATGTTGTGACTTCCACTTCAACATTTTTTGAAAATGCTCATGCAAGACCTGCTTCAATAGATATTGACGCTTCAGTAGCCAACATGGAATCTTCTGGGGAGAGTATAGCATTCGAAAATGAAGATGGAGGATCTAGACACACAGAACCGTTAGAACCGTCTGCAACCGCATTGGGAGGCACTGAGACTCTGCCTACTGGCCTAATTAGATCTATTGGAGGAACGAGAGCATTAGATGGAACCACCACCTTCTTCACTTCCCTGATTTATGGAACGTATATTAATGGAAATTATGCTAAAATAATTCAAACAACAACAAGTGTCCTAAACGAAGTGAATCCCACAGATATA
Source organism: Calopteryx splendens (assembly GCA_002093875.1). Lineage (NCBI taxonomy): Eukaryota > Metazoa > Arthropoda > Insecta > Odonata > Calopterygidae > Calopteryx > Calopteryx splendens. The sequence goes on from LYUA01000173.1 coordinate 1,305,096, forward strand.
GCTTTAACGCCGAATCCCGATATCACAACACGCCCACCCGCTGAGAAGGAAGATAGTGCAACGGACGGTCCTATCACCACTGTCGAAGACGATTCCGAGATCACTTTAGTGACAAAAGACATCGTGGACGATTCTACTCCTGCGACCATTACCACAACATTCGATGATTCCGATGAAATACTCTCGACAATTCCACTGAGTTCGAGTACAACGGAAGAAAACGAAATAGCTAATGAGGTGGAAACGGGTCGTAGGGTAAACACTCGCCCAGAAGAGCAAGTTTTTCTTGTGGAAGATGATGCTGCAAAGAACATGATATCTTCCTCAGGAAAGGGGGTTACATCAGAAAGTAGTGATCAAGATTCAGGTGAGGAAAAACCTTCTGTGGTATACACAATCATACCAACAACTATCTATCAGACCTACACATATTTCACAACGTTTTTCATACCGAATGGAGAAACCACATCCACCTCCATCCGATCGAAAGAAGTAATATCTTCCGAGTTTGCATTACTCACACGTAGTTTTACTGTCACGCCCACCAGATCTGTGGCTCTTTCCTCAGCAGACGCAACTACAGATCTCACAACTCAAGATGATGTTGCTACCACTCCAATGCTCGCAGTGACTGAAGAAACTCCTGAGTTGCCCCCTTATAGAATAACAACATTGAGTGATGAACCTGTGACCATTGAGCCAGCAGTCACAACATCTAAGGAATCTATTAAAGATACTCCAACAGATGAAGATAATTTATCAGAAAATGAAGAGGACAGTGAGGAAATAGAACTAATATTCAAAACACTATACACTACTTACACTTACTTGACTACATTCTTCCATGATACTACTACAAGCGTATCTAGCCGAGAAGTTGTGGTTACTAACATACTCACATCAACACTGAATAATGTAAATCTTGCAACAGAGCCTGCTTTAGCCGGCCTTGTGAGGGATCACGAACTCTCGACGGCCGTGCCATCTCCATCATATCCCAGTGATGGAGAAGACGATGTTCCAACTAGTGTTGGAGTTGGAAGACCAACCACCATGTTTTTCCCAGAAACTGATCCCAGCAGTAGTATTCCAACTGCTCCTTTACTTTCCACTCCAAGCATTAATTTGGAAACTCAAGGTGATTCACCAGTTCATAATGTTGCTAAAGGTCAACTAAGGACCTTTTACACAACATATACATATTTTACAACTATCTTTGTTGATGGAGAAACAGAGATATCAAGTCGCACTGAAGTGTACACTAATATAATTACCCCTAGTGGTCTGATTCAACCAAAGACAACAACTAAACCAAAGTCTATTCTATTCACTGCATCAAGGCACTCTTCACATTCCATCCCAAATAATGAAGTAAACATTAAGAGTTCGCTACGCCCATCAGTACCTGCCAGAAATCCAGACAAATATAGCAGCACAATTATGCGGCGAGGGGGGGGTAAAACCACTGAATCTACACCAATTGAAGACACTACTGAGACACTTGAGCCAAGGGTGAACTCTGAAATAGACAGTGTCTCCATTCCATCAGAGCAACATGAGGAAAAGCAGAACGTTGGAATTGATAAAATTCAAAATGATGACTCAACTGTACGATTAGAAACAACAACATCATCAACAACAACTTCAGTAGAAACATCTGAAGTGAATTCGATAGTAACCACGGAGAAATACTTCGGTGTCACAAAATTTGAAGAGGCAGGAGAGCCAGAAAAACTTGTCAGTGAAGCAGATGATCAAGAGAGTTCAGAGAGTAACACGGAAGTTGTCCTTCCTGTTCCATTGCCTAGTCCCACACCTAATCAAGTCACTGAAACATCACTGCTACTTCAAACAACTTTTACTACATTTACATATTTTACCACCCTATATCGTGGTGGAACATCGGATGTCATAAGTCGACTGGACACGGTCACAAATATAATGGCCATAACAGTAGAGCCATCAACAAAATCTTCAGAAGTAATTCTTCCAACATCCTCAATCAATGTAACGCCTTCATCTACAGAAATTGTTCCAGAAGTGAAATCAACAGAACTACCAGAGTCTCTCTATCCAATTACATATTTCACAACATTTACCTATTGGACAACGGCCTACAAAGGAGGAAGCACAGTGGTAAATAGTAGAGAAGAGACTGTGTCTAACATAGTAACTCCAACAGGAAAGCCAGCATCTGCAAGAGAAATAGAAATTCCAACACAAACACTCTTGGCAGACACAATTAAACCAACTTTAGTTCAGGCAGTGCCAACAACAATTTCAAAACAAGAAGAAATTACTAATTCGCCATCCTTGAACCCATCATCTCCTGTTGACACCACACCTCAGCTAACAACATTCTATACCACTTATACCTACTTCACCACATCATATGTGGGAAAAAGCACAATTGTAAATAGCAGACTAGAAACTGTTACCAATGTCGAGACAGGTGACATCCAAACTCCCCGTGCAATTGGAGCATCACCGCCTGTACAGCAACAAATAATTACACCCTCAAAATCTACAGATATGCCAACTGGGCTCCTGAAAACAGTAAGAAGAAGTTCTGTTGGTGAAGATTCCAGAACCACAGTTTTCTCTACTGATGTCTATGGCACGTATATAGATGGTCGCTATGCCCAAGTTTTGGAAAGCTCTACACAGGTTTTCACGGAACCTTCTGTAACTAGTACTCCAGGTTTGTCAAAAGTAAATCTGCAGCCTACCGGTGTAGTATCCCTAAATGCTGGTAGCATTGTAGATGCTGAAGGCCTTGCTACAACATACTTTTCAACAATGGCCATTGGAACTTATATTGGAGACTTATATGCCCAGGTAGTTGAAAGCACATCATCTGTAGTAATTGACACAGCTAAAACCACTGTTACAGTAAATACAGCTGCTCCAAAGACAGGTCTTGTACGGCTCATTCAGGGTTCTATTGTCAAAGGGCAAACTACAACATTCTATGAATCCCGGGTGATTGGCACTGTGACCAATGGACGATATGCCCAAATAATTGAGAGTACATCTAGTTTTAAGGCAAGTGATGCCACAAAGTCAATTGAAGACAATGGTATTCTACCTTCCCCTACATCAACAGTGGTATTAACAGCCACAGTTGCTCCAACACTAGAAAGTTCTTTGGGAGATGTGGGAAGTTCTGCAACACCTGATAAAGAGGATGGGGAGCAGGAAGAAGGAGATTCTGGAGAAGAAGGTGAGGAGGAAGATGATGGTGATGAAGATGATGCAAATAACCAAGGCAGGGGAAGAGTTACATCACGACTAACATTCTCCTCTCGAAGGAGAACATTTACTCCTGTTATTAGGCCATTTGCATCACGTAATAGGCCAACATTTCACCCAAGAAGGCGTCCAACAAGTGCTACCACCATCACAAGGGTTACCCAAACCCCAACTGTCACAGCGACACCAGCTCACACAGGAGACTTTCCAGCAACATCACTCCGTGGAAGGTTCAACAGCCGCAGAGGAGGTGCATCATCATTGGATGTTCGACCTTCTGCTGCATCAAATAGTAGAAGATTCACAAGAACCCGATCATCCTCTCCAGGAGGAGTCTATGGCTCCTCGTCCTTCTTCGGAGGTAGTAGAGGACGGGGAAGTTCTACCCGCATAATTCCAACGGCAGCCTCAACACTACCATTTGGAGCCAGCAGATCCAGGCCTGGAAGTTACAGATCTTCATTTGCAGGTGGAGGTAGAAGTAGTTCTGAATATCCTTATGGTAGAACATCATCCTCAGCAGCACTGTTTGCAGCAAACTCACGATACCGTATAAGGCCATCATCCACCTCAACCTTCCTAAGGCCAACTCAGACACCGTCTTCACCACCAACTTTTGATCGTAACACTGTGGAAGATGAAGAGGAAGAATCTGCGGAAGGTGATGAAGATGAGGACGTAGGAACAGACAGAGAAGACAGTGCCAAGGTGACAGAGCCAACAGAGAGCACTCCTCTTGAGACAGCCCTGACACCCACTACTGAGGGGACAACATCACCATTTAGGCGACCATTACTCCGACTCCGGCGACCTCTGCCCTATCAACCACAGGTTTCTCCAAAGACAACCCCTCCACCAATACAACGGACCACAGCAGCTAGAAGACTTGGCTTTCTTAGAAGACCAAGTAGTGAAGAAAACTTGCCCACAGAAGACAGAAAACCTAATAGAGGAAGGTATAAGGCATCCTCAGCAGCAACAACCAAGTCCCCAGCTAAGACTCCAACAACTCCAAGACCAAGATCATCTCAGCCTCCACGCTTGCAGGTACTCAATAGGGCACGTCCAACCAGTAGCCTTTTCCCAAGAAGAGGTTTATTCCGTCGCCCTGGGGAAGAGCAAGAAAAACAGCTGGCAGAAGAAGAAGCAAATAAGGAGGAAGAGTCAAATGAAGAGGAAAGGGATGAAATAGTTGAAGAAGCAGAATCAAATGCGAATGATGGTATTGATGAGGATAGTGGAGATGATGCAGATAACTCTGAGGATTCAATTGCAGACAATGACTATGAAGCATCAGAAGATGTTAAGAGCAAAAATGAACCACCAAAGGTTTTCATTAGACCTTTCTCACCAAGGAGACGCCGAATAAAGAGACAAGTTGAATATGGCACCAGGGGTAGTGGCAGCAGTGTCGGAGGACTAAGAGGATATTCAAGTAGATTTCGTCGGCCAACCTCTTCAAGGAAAAGTGCTCCTGTACAAGAAGCAGAGCCGCGAGTTGGGACTATTGAGGATGACGTTTATGTAGATGAAGAGTACAACCTGCAAAGTCAAAGTGAAGTGACTCGTCGACCACCTTCAAGGTCCAGAAACAGTGGACAACAACAACCACGTGTTCGTCCAACTGCACCATCTGCTCCTTCACGCACCCAATTTACAATAACTGGAAACCGAAATAAAAATTCAAACACAAATGTTAACAACAATAATAGGGAAACCACTCAAAGGACAACTTTTCGGAGGCCATCTTCAGCTAGTACCTCACCAAGACGACGAACAAAAGGTGACACAACAATAGCAAACCAGCAACAGCCACGTCCAAAACCTCCAAGGCTAAGAAGTCAGTCAGAAACTCAATTACCATCGACAGTTCCAGCCAAATCAAGATCACGTGGACGTGGATACACCAACAGGGGTCGTACCCAGTCTACTACAGCAAGAGGGCGCACTGGATACCGAACCACTGACACAGAAACTAATGACTATACCACAAGACGTCAGTATCAACCTTCAAGGGAAGGAAAGGTGACAGTAACTCATCAGGTTCCCACTGAGGCAACAATTCCCGTTGTGAATGGAAAGAACACCGAATACAGAAAATTTATAACAGCCTCTTTATCAACACAAATTTTAACTCCTGGTCAATATGAGGCAACAGAAATAGCAGGTGCACCAGGGCTGCTCTTAATTGGAAGTGATGTCACAGCAACACCAACCCCTGGAATTATTCATGTCACACAATATGTTGCCCGTGAAACACCTACTACAAGCATTGAATTCACTCCCACTGTCATCCGTGGAAGGAAGACATCCTTTTCACATGTTGTGCCTTCAACTGCATATGGAGTGGAAGAAGTTATCAATACAGTTCCTAGTGAGAATGGGCTCTTGCCTAGTGCACCTTTGGCCAACATTTTACTATCTCAGTTACTTCTCGGTCAATTTGGTCTTCCTGGAAATGTGAATCCTCTCTTGGGTCTTCAGCAGCCCAATGCTGCAGGTGCATTGGCTCCTCCAACACCTACAACTGAATTTAAAACTCGCTCCACTACATTTGTAACAACATTGACAGAAAAGACATCCACTGTCATTCCAATAACACTGCGTGGAAAAGCTATTATGACCACTATTGTGGACTCATCTGTCCAGGTGGTGACTGCTACTGAGTTTATCACAGATACAATAGTGGTGACTCCTACTGCTGCTCAACAACAGCAGCTCAATTCTCTGCTCCTGCCAGCACTTTTGCAGGCACAACTCTTAAATCAGCAGCAGCAACCACAAACAGTACCAAGCAACCTTCCTGGACAGCTGTCCCCACTTCAGGCTGCACAACTACTTCAACAACAACAATCCACTGTGCCTCTTCCTCATCAAGTGATTCCCTCCAAGGAAACTCAGGAAGAGGAGGAATTAGATTCAGTGAGTCCATCAACTGAAAGACGAAAGCAATCATCCTCAAGAAGAAGAAACCGGCCCCACAAGAGAGTGGAAGCAGTGGAAGATGAGCGTGAAGATGAAGATGGCCCACGACCAATAAGAGGGTCCACAGAGGAAAATCCTCGCCCTAAAACTCGAAAGAAGCAACCTTCATCCAGCCGAAAACAGAACCCACAACCAGCTCCCAAGCAATATGAAACAAGCGTGATAACCCTCTATGTATCTGGTAGGCGACCAGGTGATTTCAGCACAGTACTATCCACTATCAGTATCGAAGCAGGAAGCTCACTAGTTAAACGGGAAGCTATCTTGCCAGAGAAGATGCATACTCTACAATATGTCACAGATTTGCCATCCCTCCCTTTTACAAACCAATATCCTGTAGATAATGATCCAGAAAAATTTTCAAATTCCTTACCGTACAAAGATCCAAATATATACCTATCTCCATCAACAGTAAATTATATTCCAAATGCTTTTCCACCTCACAAAAAAGGTGGCCCTAATACTGTGAAGCTCTCTCCTTATGAAACTGAGAGTTTGGAAAGCATAGTTGGAGATGTAAGCAAACATGTAGTCCAGCATAGTCATTCTACTACTGTTACATCACCATCTCAAAATTTAACACCAGTATTGGCTACCAATGAGAAAATTCTTGCAGAGGAAAGCAATGCCCACACCCAGACCGGTTATTTTTTAGCCGATGGACCCGCTGAGTTAGCCCCGCTCAAGCGAAAGGTCCTTAGTATTGATGAAGGGGTCGACGATGAAGATGAATCTGATGATATCATAGATGTAAAAATAGATTCACAAATTTATAGAAAAAAAAGGGAAACTCAATATGATTACACAGGAGTTGAAGGAAATCCAACCCAAGACCAAGTAAATAAGCGAAGAAGAGTCAGAGTGCGTGTTCCAGTGCGGAGAAATGAAGGACTTCCTATAGATACTAGTAGAATTCCTAAGATATTGGGGAATGAAAGAAGGGTCCTTACACTGTCAAAGCAAAGAGAAACAGGAGATGATAAACAGCCCAAGGGAAGACAAACTGATCTTTCAGACGCTACAAAAAGGATTGAGAGCTTTAAAAATAGAGATGGCACAAGTGTAGAAGATGAAGGAGTAGAAGACCCCTCCAGGTCTAATTTTCCATCACAGAGAATCAAAGTTTTGAGAGTTAAGGCAAAAGAGAATGAAGAAAACATAAATAGTGATACTGTAAATAGAGGGAACAGAAAAAGAGTGAAAGTTTTGAGGCGAAAAAAACCAGTTACAGGAGAGAATGAAGAGCCAAATTATGTTTCCCACCTAGGAAATCAAAACTCAAAAGAAGAGACAAACAAAAATTTTGCAGCTCCTGAAAAGGATTTAAATAATGCTGAAAAAAGCAATCTTGGTACTTCTGGACGAAGGAGAGTAGTGGTGACAAGAAAACGAATTTTGGCTACCACTGCATCACAAGAAACATTACCAGTTTCTCCATCAAGCAGTAGAAGGCACAGAATAACTGTTACAAGAAGGCGCCCTGTTCATAGGCAGAGTGCCCAAGTGACTGATACACCACATACCACTCTTGTGACCTTGAAAGAGGAAACTGATAGAGTAGAATCTATCCATGAGATAACACCAACAAAAACCATAACTAAAATCATGGAAGAAAAAACTAAAAGCTTTTTCTCAGCTGTTCCCTCAAAGGAAACCCCAACAGCAAGGAGAGTGTCTTCTGGGGGGTTAAATAATGAAGATTTAGGTGGCAGGAAGAACTCCCTTGGAAATTTGCAGGGCAAGCCATCAGATATCGGTGAAAAAGCTCCATCCGTAGTAGAAGAGGCAGAAATAAGACCAATGAAAGTGGATGAGAAAAAAGAGGGGGAGGGGAAAGAAGCTGCAGAGGAAATTGTTAAACAGACAGGGGAATGGGTGGCTTCACTTGGAAGGGAGTCATACAGTGCATCACCCCCAAAAACTGTAGAGCCATCATTTCACAGTGGAGATGAGACTGTCACAGGAGAGACTGAACTTCTTCGCCGAGAACCAAAGACATCAACAGCAAACACTTCACCAGAAGAAACAGGTGCAACACCAGAAGGTCCTCGTTTTGTAAGACCAACACGCTTCAGTGTTACACGACGGCCAAGTGGAGACTTTCTCCAGAAGGTGCAAGGTTTGAGGACTAAGGCTCCTATTGTATTCCCAAGCCGGAGGCGGGCTTCTGCATCCACAAGACAACCAGCTTATAGATCCCGACTATCCAGATTACGTAGTAGACCATCCTCAACGTCTACAATTCCACCTTTTGAAATAACCACATCAGATGTCTTAGAATTGACTGAAACACAGTTGACCATTGAACCCACAACGACAGTTAGTGTTGAACCTTCCTCCACAACTCCTCCAGCACCTGTTTACGTCACAGAAACATTAACAGAAACGTTACTCAAGACTTACACATACGTGGTATCTCGAGTTGAGAGTAGTGTGGAGGCAGGTGTTGACCAGGTGGAAGCTGCACCTCCATCTTTGGCTGCAGTATCCTCCACAACAGAAGTGAAACAGGTTGTGAAGACGAGAACTGTGACTCGACTGCTGGAGCCAACACAAACAATGTCATCAGGTTAGTTATAAAGCAAGGCATAGAGATGTAATGGAAACTATTTTAAATTCAGACTGTTAAAGAATTCCTAAAATATAAGAGAATTGGAGAAGTTTCATAGAAGTGCTATGAAAGAGATTTTTCGGCTGATGCATTAGAAATAAAAATGGAACAATAATAATTCATATCCAGAGATATATTTTACTTTCCAAGCATTTATTTCATGTATCTTTTAAAATGATAAATTCTTATTATAAAACTGAAAATTTTTCCAGTAATAATATATTATATGGCACTTCATTTTTATTGCAAAGCAATATCACAATGGGTAATTGATAAAATTCATTCAGTGCCCACAATATTATATAAAAGGGTATTTTATTCAGTTTTTGAAATCAGCATTTCATCCAAGCTTATATGTTAAATCAAATTGGTGCCTAGCACTGTAAATTACCTAGCTGATAATGGACATTTGTGTGTTTTCTGAGAGTTTATTTATAATAACTGTTTATTTGTGGCAAATTGAAATCACCTGGGTTAAAAATGCCAGCCACCACATTTAAGGAAAAGTTGTATTTTGAAGGGGTTAAACAGAACTTTACTTTCACACCTGATCGAAGGTCATTCCTTCGGTTTTAGAAAATATTTTCTACTTCAAAATTTAGCTTTAATAACATGATATAGGTATGCACTCCCATTGCTATTTAACAGCTGGGTAATGGATAAGGGAACTTTTGGGGTATTTTAGAATGTCAGAATAGGAGAGGGCACAACAACCTAATAATTTCCATTTACACAGCAAAAAAATATCAGTATTTCCGAGAAATGAATTTTTTAAATAATTTCTTCTGAAAATTTGTACTTTCTGTAACAAGTGGGAATGTAAAACTGAAAATTAAATATTTGATGAGGAGGTCCAAATTTTAAAATGGGCATTATGATATGTAGATACGTACTGCATCATGTGAAAAAAGCATTTTTCACAAGTTAAGTAACTTGTGAAAAATGCTTTTTTCACATGTCTTACAAAGTAAATTGCATATCTACATGCAAATCTTGATCCATGAAGTGCCTAAGCAAAAATTTAAAAAAATGAATTTTAGAAGGCCAGGAAAGGTTACAATGCCTTTTGAGGTATAAAAAAGAACTAAGGAGATCTTTCTCCATGTTTTACAAGGAAGAGTTTACATTTAATAAAAGGCAGCTTCTAGCAGGCACCTATTACACTTGTAATAATGACAATAGTTCATTTTTTTAATTTTGGGTTAGGTATCTACTTTTTGAAATCGAGCTCCAAATAATTTTTTTTTTTGATAAAACTATTAACAAATTAAATGAATTTCATTACAACTGTTTTTGTGGATCTCATTTTAAATTTTGATTTAGGTCATCTGTTTGTCTTTTTAAATTTGTCTACTTCTTTCTTTTTTTTAATGCCTCAAAATATATATGTAAATAATTCCTAAAAATAATCATTAACATACACTAAGAGGTGCTTTTTATCAATTTTTACTTCAGAAATGGCTTCTAAGGACATAAATATCTAACTTATAAAATTATAAAAATATATTTTTTTCTTTTTGTGCAGGTAATTCTCCATTATTTATAAAAAAAATATATGTACCTAGGTGTTTATAATGAAATTTAAAAGCTTCTGAATTAAAGTAAAGCAAAATACTGAGCATACTGCTCAAATTAAGATCAGAATTTTACATAACTTTCAAATTATTGAATTATCAGTTCTATGTTTTTCCACCAGAATTGCATGACCAGCTGCAGAAAATAGATCAATATAACATACTTAGTGTGCATGATACATAAATATGTGAAGTAGTCAACTCTTTTCAACTGTATTCTGCTGTAAATATATTTCTTTCACATATTATTTATATCCATATAATCTAAATTTGTTATAATTACTGTTTAGAACTAATAACTTTCACCAATTAATTTTATACTTCAATTAAAAATAATAATTTGTAAATTAATCTTTGTGCATGTTTATATTATTTCTGTATCTTCTTAATTACATGAATTCTTTAGAAAACCCCTCATCATGATCACATTCTCCAAAATGCACTTACTACCTCACACATACTTCAAAATATTAAGAGAATCTTTTTGAACTTTTGTAAAAAGGTTATACATATCCTGACTACAATCTTTCATTTCTGCTAAAAAATGAAAATTTTCCCATGTGTCTCTCTCTTGCCTTATACACAAATCTGCTTTGCAGCAGTGCCTGAAGCCTCAATCACAAAATTGAATGAACAAAATGTGGAAGGTAAGATTTTTGTTAATTTCCAGTAGATATTTTTAACAATTTAAATAATTTTTAAATTAAATATTTATTTAATTGATGAATTTCACATCTCACATCATAAAACTGTACCTTTTTAAAAATGTTTCACTCAAAATAATTTCTTGATGGAAAAATAATTTGATAATTCTTGTAGCATAGGACATAATAGCATATAATAACTAAGTGCCTACACATGTGAACTTTAAATTAGTCAACATACATAATTATTAATGCATGCTATCCATGGATAGAATTTATTACAATCATTAATCTGCTTTTGGGGTAGGAGCAGCAATTGGGGCTCAAGGACGAATGAATGTGGAAGCAGCACGTTTCAATTTGGCAACTCGGGTCATGAGTAATGGAGTGGAAGTGATTGTTGCAGGTTAGTCAAAGTAAAATAACAAATGTCCCTAAAATGGCCCCCATTTCAAAGAACTTATAATCTCCCATCTTTGACCATAATGACTGATGATAAAAAGTCATCAGTCAAAATTAGCATTAACAACCAATTCTGTACGGTGACAGCTTTCACCTACAAATGAATCATTGTCAAAGAGCCAATGAACATCCACATGAACATATCACAACTCTTGGAAAGCACAGTGTCATAATTATGATTGTTATAATAAAAATGTATTCAATGACAATTTTTGTAATACATTGACCCTCTTATTGCCACCAGTCGATATATCAGCTTTTGCTTCTCAGGCAAAAAGCACCAATATATCAGCCCTTTCTCATACACAATAACTAATATCATAGCAACTTATTATATTTTAGTTGATGTGCATAAATTTTGTATTAAGGAAAGTTTTGATTTTCTACCTTAAAAAACATGCTTTATTATTAATAATTGTAAATTTTATTCCATCCATTAAGCATAATGTTTTCTTTCTAAGGTGTTACATTTTATTAAAATACCCTCAAATTTGTCGCAGGTACTACTTGAAGTAGGTGGCACTAAGAGGGCTAAGTTTGAGTAGTGAATGTAAAATAAAGATTGGTACTTAATTAGATAAAAGTTACAACAATTAGTTAGCTACTATCTATAATTGTTATGCACTACAATTCAATGAGTATACATTATGAATTACAAAATTGATAATTTATTACAGGAGATAAGACAACCCTACCAGGAGGTCCTGATGTACTCCGGATTTTGTCAACAGCATCCAGGCCCATCACTCTTGCTCCAAGCACTCTAACTGACCAAATGCATTTGACACTGCCTTCAGCAATAACTGGAGGAGGAAAACCACAGGTATAACTTGCGATGAAAATATTTTTATGGCCATTTAATATTGTCATCTGATTCTGCACATTTCAATTCAGTAGCCTTTCACAAATAGGATGTTGATTGAATAGCTATAGAAGTGATAAAACTGATTGTTCCAAGAAATTGGCAAGGAGGCTAACTATAGCTATTATATAAAACTGAAATGCTACAAAAGAAATTAAATTATCATAAAATGATAATTAAATTTCTTTTGAATACAGTTTTGAATTAATACATACGCAAAGCATGTTCCGAGTTAACATATTCTGTGAGGATGACACTTTTATGTTTTGACCCCATACAGGAATAGAAACTCCATCTGTTGCAATGATATGGTACTAATAATAAGAGTGATAATAATGCTGGCACTGCATTCAAAATCTACCTTGATCATGCATTATCTTATCAAGTCATAAATCTATGATCAATTGATTCACTGGATGGATCAGTTGATCAAGGAAATTGAAACTTAATACTACTGGCAAAAGCCTTCAATAACTACAATGTTCACTAAATTTTTTAGAGAAAATTTTGCTGATTATTTTCTTTATCCTTGATTTATTCCTCTTTTGGTTTTTCCCCAGGGAGATCAAGAGAGCCTTCTCCTATCTCTGCAATCGCATGCAGCAAATTTTGTCACCAAGACTTATGCAACAACTTATACATACCTGACAACCTTTCTTCAAGGTAGCAGTACAGTTGTCTCAAGTCGGGAAGATGTAATAACCAATGTAGTCACTGAAGAAGTCAGGCCTACGAAAACAATTCCACAAAATCCTGAAATGTCAACCAATTTCAATGAAGCCCTAACATCCAAGGTGGATAGTCCGCCATCATTTGTCACCAGCACCTATCGGACAACTTTTACATATCTCAACACCATTATTGATGGGGAAATACCTGTAGTTTTAACAACACGCCAAACAGTAGCCAACACAGTGACATCTCCAGCTAACCCATCACCAATTGCTGGATCTTCACAGGAAGAATCTGATTCAGGATACTTGCAGCCATCAGAGCCGACAATGTATGACACTAATACATACTTTAACACTTTTACCTTAACTAAAACTTTGTCAGATTCTGCCTCAGGCGTGAAAGTGATAAGCACAGAAGATGTTTTAACGCAAGTTGTAATCACAGAAGCACCAACACCTGCTCCCTCAATCACAACTCCAAAAATCAACCCAACTTCTACAACTAACATCATTAAGACTTATTTTGTCACATACACCTACTATAACACATTTTTAGAGAAGGGTAGTACAGTTGTAAAAACCAATGTGGCAACTTCTTCTGATGTTGTAACTGAGAAATTTTATCTAGCACCTTCCAAAACAGCATCAGGTTACAAAACACCTAGTCTGACAAATGTGCCAGTCACTAACTTTAAAGATCAAAATCCAATAAAAACTGCAGAGGGGTTAGCTACAGTGTTACCACCACTAAGTGTTTTCGCCACCAAAACTTACCTCACAACTTTCACTTATTTCACAACACTGTTAGAAAATGGCCACACAGTTACACGCTCAAACACCAGGGTTTCCACCAATTTGGCTACTGAGGCTATTACAGCAGGATTAGATTCTGTTTATCTCGATTCTCTTCGCAGTTCCTTCTCAATGCAATCAGCACATTCTCCAATCATAGCAACAGTAATGCTCTCAGGGACTCCAATGGAGATTACAGCATTCCAAGGATCTGCAATAGAGGTATCAAAGACTGCTTCTTATATCCCCAGTTCTCAAACATCACAAAAGATAAGATCTACTCAGACGCATAAAATAGATGAAACAAATACGCAAATTATATCACCATCCAAAACAACATCTGGTAATGTTGTAGTTGGATCCACTATTATCTTTTTTGATGATATCAAACCTCAAGAAAATGATGATGATAATGTTGATGAACCAACAGCAGCTGCCTCTTCAAACAGTGAAGTAACTTCAGATGATGATGATGAAACATTGCATACGTCCAGCTCCTCAAACAATGCTGTCCACACAGACACCCCTGAATTTCTCTTAAGCAGTTTATCATCATCTCCTGTAGCTGAAGATGACTCACTTTTGGCAGAAAATAATTATGTCTCAAGACCTTCCATATCATATATAACCAGCACAATAACAGCATCTACAGTTGTAGCCAATGGAAATGGTTTGGCAACTACGCTTGTACCTGGAGATGCAGTCATAGTCTCTATGCAACCAGATGGAAATGTCTCATTGATTCCAGTGTCAGACCCTTCCAATAAGAACCCAGAAGGTGCAATCATTGGTGCAAGCTCTGGAGCTGTTCAGACAGTGGGGGGAACTGGAGGAGGCCTCCTTGCTGCTGCCTCAGGAGGTCCAAATCTTGGAGTTGGTGATCTAATAAATTTGGGATCTCTATCCCTCAATGGTCTTAATGCCCTAGGACCTGTCTTCAATGCAATGGCTGGACTTATCCAAAATAACCTTAAGTCATCACCCATACGCCAGAACTACACAACCACACCTCGTCCTCCCCACACCACACCTCGCACTCCACCTCCAATAGATCTCCCCCGTCCACCAGCACCTCAGTCTGCCCCCCTTATCCGAGATCCAGTCTATATACCTGTAGGGGGTCTAGCTTCATTGACATCTCAAAATTCAGATACAGTAGCTGCTGAATCCACCAATGGCGAATCAATAGAAGCATTTTATGGGCAGCATTTCCCTATTCATGGTTTCCCTGACACACAAGAGCGTCGACCACCTCCATCACCTGTAAAACATTCCATGCCAACCACCTTAACACTTGACAATCCTCTTCTTCTACAGAATGGTATTCCAATACAGCCAGGACAGGTTATTACAACTAACAGTGATGTCATTGTTGGAAAACCATCTGTGTTAGGTCCAAGGCCTAATGGAGGAGCTCAACAACTATTTCCTCAAAACTATGCTCCACCCCCTATGCCCCCTATACATAGCCAACAAATACCCGTTTCAGCTCCCACTAATCAACCAGCTAACCACTATTCTCAAAAACAAGTTATAGGAGTACCCCCACGAATGAGGCCAGGAAACGATGTGCCACCAGAGATGAGGCCACCACCTCTGCCACGTTACCCATCTTACTCAGGAGTCAACCCTACGCGGGTGTCAGTTGTTTCAGGCGTAGAAACAGTCTTTATAGGCAAGCCACTACCTCCACATATGGTTCCAGAGCATAGTCCCCCTCAATCACCTCACTTGATCCCCAATCATCCATCCATCCCAACGGGACCACTCAGAGGAGACCTTGGGAATTATCAGCCACAAATTCATGTTGCACCCCCAATAATAATTGGTTCACCACTAGAAAATCCAAACCCTCAACCACCATTGCAATATAATCACAATACAATTGATCGATCGACAGGCTACAAAATACAACCCTCTCAATCATTCAATATTCCAATAGATTCAGTTACACTTTCAGTAGGGTCTGAGGCAAGTGCCAATGGTCATGATACAGGAGATTCATTCATTGATATCCGTGCACCATTGTCAGGTGCTCGCCCAGGGAGTGTATTCAATGCTGGTGAACCACATTCAGGGCCACATTCTGAACTACATTTGGGGCCACATTCTGACCTACATTTGGGGCCACATTCTGACCTACATTCAGGGCCACATTCTGAACTAAATTCAGGATTCCATTCAAGGCCACACTTACGGCCAAACTCAGGGCCAAACTCAGGCCCACAATCAGGCCCACAATCAGGCCCACACCTAAGGCCAAACTCAGTGCCACACTCAGGCCCACACTCAGGTCCACACTCAGGGCCACACTCAGGGCCACACTCAGGGCCACACTCAGGGCCACACTCAGGACAACAACTCACACTTGGACAGGCACAGGTGCATAAAGTACCAATGGGCACAGGTGGAGAGGTAGTTGTTGAAATTGGACGACCTCCAGTGACAGACATTTTGAAAACAGATGCATACCCAGAGGAAACAAGAATAATCACCAATGAGGAATCATCTGATGAAAATCAAGGAGTGGTCCATGAAGAGGAAGAAAATCTATTAAACGGACAGCCCATAATTGGAGTTCATGGGCAATCAGAACCAATTCTTCACCCTGGTAACATCATTGTGGGCCATGGAAGACCACAGAATCACAAACCTCAGGCACCTCCTCCAAATTATTATGGCCTATCTCGCCCCAACTTCCAAACCGGAAACAAACCTCCTCCTCACTTGAACCATGTGCATCGACCTCATCCTTCAATTGGTGCTATACACAGACCACCACCACTCTCTGCTGTATACACAACTGGTTTGAATACACATGCAAGTCCTCCCGATCATCTGATGCCACCTCCACTTCCGCGGCCAGGCACCAGTCCACCTTCATCGACAAATATACCCCACAAAAATGAGGGGCCTATAATCATTCCACTTAATCACCATACAGAAAATGCACAACCAGGCAATGCATACAAAGACTCTGTAAAACCATTCACTGAAGACAATATTCAGCAACAATGGTTTGATGGGAATGATGAAGATCTTGAAGATCCTGAGGAAGTAGAGGGAGCACAAGATGGAGAGGTCCTTCAAGAGTCAAACAATCGCCCTGTCAGGCCAGCACAATCCTCTCTGTCACATTCACAAGAAAATAACAGGCCAAACACCCTTCACAATACCCATATAGTCAAAGAAAAACCATTTATACCTCATCCTTCCAATTCGAATGCAGATAATCATTTCCAAAAACCTTCCCAGATTTCTGATGATAATATTCCTATTCATATTGGAGAAATATCCAAAGTGACACACACCAATTCTTCAAAGAGAATTAATGAAAATAAAACGCCATCTACACAACACCAACAGCATTTCACTTTGCCAGAGGCTCCACCATATCGCTTTGAAATTCCAGACATGCAGCCTCCTCAATTACCACCAAAACCCCTCCAACCCACTCACCAGCCATCAAACTCCCAGAGACCTCCTCCAGGAGCAGTAAATAGGCCTGCTATCAGACCTCAGGATTACAATCCAGATTTCCTTGATAAGCCCATAAGAATAGTATCACGTCCTTTACCACCAACAAGAGCACCAATAGTTGATGCAGCTTCAATACAGGAGAATGCTGTAAGACCAGAAATTTCAAGACCTCCAGTAAGAGTAGTAGTCAGGCCAGTAAATCCTCACCGCCCAAGACCAAACTATCACAATCACCACCCCAATCAAAACAGGCCATCACAAGTCTGGCAAAGACCTCTGCGTCCTCTCAAACCACCAGGTCCAGTGCAAGTCCTAAGAGTACCCTCATCATCTTCTCACGTGACTGCATGGCAGCCATCATTCTCAACTACCTCTCAAGAGAAGGATATTGCTTTTACATCAACGTCTCCTTACAGAGATGTTTTAATTCAACCAACTCGAGCTAGTAATTTAGGTGATTTCTCCACAAAGGACAGTAGCATACATCATGTGTCAATGAAGCCAATCAATCCTTCATTCTCAGCAGAAAAGGAGATTATTATGTCATCTATATCTTCCCCAGAGATTCAGGTGGAAAGTAGTGGAGGTCCCATTGTATGGGATGAAAATCAGTTCACTGCAATACCAACTGCCGAGCTTCCTTCAGCCAGCTTCAGCTCTAAAGCAACTAATACAGCTGGCCCCACGATTTTGCTCTCTGGATCCTCAACCATATTTGGAAGTTTATACTCACGCCACACATCAACCAAAAATCCATCTACAGAGTCAACAGCCCAAGGAGACTTATACTTATCTCCATCATCTCATGGCGTGATAACAGGAGGAAATGGCCGACCTGCAGTTGGACACAGTAATTCATCACCTCACCACTACAAGGAGGAAGACGAAGAAGAACTTGAGCATGAGTTTGAGGAAGGAGGTCTAGGGGCTGCTGGGTCAAATGAGGCTGCTACGAGCATTGTTGTCGTCTCAGTCACAGCCACCCCAACAACTCGATATGTGACAAGGACACAAACAGAAACTCGCACAGTTACACAAACAGTAGTAGAGAGTCATCCAGGAAGCCCTCCACACACTAGAACAGTTATTGTCACCCAAACAATAGCACCTGAAAAGGCAAGACCAGTTACTATAGTTTCAACAATTGTGGGAACAGTTACAGAGGTGCACACAATGGTGGAATCAAGCACTACAACCGCAGTTACCACTGTCACGATAACTGCACCAACTCATTGGATATTACACACAGTCGGGTACGATCAGGGGCACAAACCAGAAGATGCATCTGTAAATGCAGAAAATTCTCAAGGGAATTTGAGTAGTACATCAAAACCAGTTAATGTAGTTAATAGCCATCCATCGGGTGCATTCTTTGATGTATCATTTCCTTTGAGGCCATCCACATCAATATTAAGCAACATAGAAAATGATTTACACCCAGCTTTAGGAACTAAAGATACTAATTCAATCCCAAAGGAAAAGGAAGAATCAGTATCATATGATATTGAAGGAATTGAAAGTGAAGATATCAGGGAAGGTTTTGCAACAAATATAATTGCTAATGAAGCCCCAAGGGGAGAAGACAATTACCTGTTATGCAAGCCAGAGTGTGATGCAGTAAGGAATGAGATTTGTGTGGTAGAGGAGGAAGGAGAAGGGAATATTGTAGAAGGACCTCATTGTGTCTGCAGGCCTGGATTTGCAAGATTGTTCCCAGATAGACCATGCATGCGTGAGTATATAATGCCCTCTTAATTTCACAAAAATCCACCCCACATTTGGCATTTTTAATTTTGCAGTAGATTCCAAACAAAATAGGACTTCAAGGAAACTCTAAATCTCAAGTCAACTCCATGTTAAATATTTTATAGCCCCAAAAATTTGAAAAATAATTTTCCACAAAAAGTTTAATACAAGATGGTTTATAGAATTAATAATTGAAGCTTGTACCTCTTGACTATCTAAAAAGAGAAAATCCCTGAAGCTATTTCAACTTTACCTTAATTAAATTTTTAAAATATTTATTTCGAAGATTCAGCTTCCTTATTGCCAATTTTTATTTGGTGTTATTAAAAAAATCACTGTTCAGAGATTTCAGATACAAGTCGTGGAATGGAAAGATAATGGTTACACTAATTTAGAAGAATGTTATGTACTAGCATTATCCAAAGACGGTGGTTAAAAAGTGTGACAACCAAAGAATGAATAAATGCTTTTATAATTTTTATCATTTCACTAATTTTGAAAATGAAGTCTGTGAATTTCAATCAACCGGAATTATAAAATATGATGTAAAATCAGAGCTCAATGTGTCCGCTGATTTCTATATTCAATATAATTTTAAGAACTAGAAAATCTAAAAATATTTGGGAGCATAAGTATTCCTTACACCCTTTTCCAAAATAGTATACTTAGTTGAATTCAATATTTTTCCATGACTTAGTTGCAAAGTTTTGTCCCCCTAGAACCTTGAAGCTGGGTGCTTTGTACCTTTCACATCAACCTTAAGCTGTTGCTGCATTTGCATAGTGATATTGTTTTCTTTCCTTTCCAGCAACTTACACCTATCAATTAAGGTTACTTCTTGATCGAATTGGCAAGCACAGGCTTTTTTATAACACTGAACTTGAACATCCACAAACTGAAGAATTCCAACAACTTCATGAAGCTGCCCAAGATGCCTTGGAGCGAGTTGCAATGCAGTCAGATCTTAGAGATCTATTCCATGGTATCTCAATAGCAGCTTTTGAATCACCCTCAGAAACGACAGATGCAGCAGGAGACAGTTCAGCACATTCAAGCCTCAATGAAGGCAATGATGAGAAAGTAGTAGCTAGCATGAAAAATGAAAGCCCTTCACATAAAACTGAGCCTGAGGATGGTGTTATAGTTAATTTCTATGTAAAGGTGAGAAAAATATTGCAGTGAGGAAAACACTCATTATTTTCCTTATCATCATAATCTGTATTATTTTAATAGTCAATACATTTTTCCAATCAAATTGGCAAAGGTTACAAGAAATTTCACAAGTTAGACAAGTCTCTTATTATTTAAAAAAGGAAAAAAAACACTTCATACTTTAATACAAAATTAATGAATGCCTGTCTAAGTATACTTTGCATTTTCAATGATTCCCATGTGCATGTATAAGAATGTAAAGCTCATTTAAGAATTTACTTGATTAAAGACAAACCCCTGTAAATTCCCCACAGAAGTTTTAAAATAAAGATCTCACTGCATCAGTTGCAGTATTTAAAAATTAGGTGTATGGGAAAAATAAAAATTAGACAATAAGCATGCTTTTGGGCTTTGTGCTATCTGTACTTGCCAGTAATAAACAAACTAAATCAGCAACAAGGGCACACTTCATTAACATTTTTTCAATGTATTATGCCCACAGCTATCAGATAACATGGATCCAGATAAATTAAAGGAGATGTTTGAAAAGACATTGAAGCAGAGTAATTACAGTGTAGGAGGGACAGAACTGTTTGCAAGACGGAAAGAGGGACTTCTTGAAATTTACGGTAAATCCATCCTTAAAATAATTTTATGATTATTATTATGGACACACAGTAGCATAACACTAAAATATCATGCCACATAAATGGAGGTTCAAATGTTCTTCAGTTTCAAGCTACTTTTGCAAAAAACATATTTAAAATATGTATATTTAATATTAATATGGTGACCCACATAGAAAGTACCTAGCTATGCAAGTAGAGACTTAATTACTTTGAAAAATTGACAAGTGTAAAATAATTTATCATTTTACAGATTTCGATGAATGCAGTGACCCATACTTTAATGACTGTTCTGAACTTGCTGAATGTATGAACCTACGTGGAACATACACCTGCAGTTGCAAGGAAGGTTATGCTGACTTATCTGAGAACTTGGAGTTTCCAGGACGAATGTGCTCAGGTACTAACAATTGATACTTTCTTTAACAGTAATGGAAGAGTGTACAAGTTAAATAATTGAATTCCCTAATTTTTTTCAAACACATATTGTATATTCATTTTCTTACACTTATTTATTTTGTTTGAATATCTGGACTTTATGTTTGATATTTTTTTGAAGAATCCACGGAAGTTGATTTTCATGAGAATTAATATGCTACAAAATTATTTTTTAAGCTATAAACATGTGCATTACACAGGACTGGAATAAAGTGGTTGCCCAGGTTCAGCTTTGCATAGCCTTCAGCTCTTCTGATATAAATTATTTTCGGATTATTCTATTTCTATTGAAAACATACCACATAGTTGCTAATGTTTTAGTTTTTAAAACTGGTAATTCATTACCATATTCTTATTTCCACACATCCCACTGGAAATTATTAAATAATGTTATAGCAAGCATATTAAAAAAAGAAAAAAAATGTCTATATATAATCTACACTTACTAATTATCATTGTGATTTGCAGCTGAATTTTTAGGTTGTGAGCAATGCAAATATCATGGTCAGTGCTACACAAACACAAATGGGGATATTGGATGCAAATGCTTCCAGTGGTATTCAGGAGATAAGTGCCAAATTAACCTAAAAGGTATATTATTTATAATAGGATTATATGGAAAACTATGTTATAATCATGCCTACATGTTATTTTTATAATAACCATAATTCCTCTTTCTCTTAACAGTATTGCTGATCGCTCTGGTAACAGTTGGAGCCATACTTCTAATACTGGTCTGTGTTTGTATTATGTTTGCTTGTATGAAGAGAAAGAAAACTGATAGAAGACATACAGGTTAGTTAAAATCTGATAGTGCCAATCGTAGGATCTAACAAAGCATACTACTAAAATCATTTATATTTTGGAAAATAAGTACCAAATTCACCAATACATATCTTTTAACAGAAAATGCACCTATTATAAATGGAAATATATAGTTGCCTACATAATGATCATTAAAAATAAGTTACCAATGAAACATCAATTTAAAACTTTAATTATTTAAAATATTTAAAACTTTTTTGTGATCTATTACGATAACTAATTTGAAATTTCCTTTTTGCTTATCAATTAATAAAATAAGTGAAAAACAGAGAGTAAGGAAGGTTTTATTATCATTTACCAATGAAATTAGTAATTTCGTGAACATGAGTATGTGCAAAACAGAGAAAATATTGCAAAATGATTATTATATATTAATGTGAACATAATTAAAAGTGGATTTATTTTAAGGAATCTGACAAACATTGTAGATTTAAATAT
>LYUA01000173.1:1362612-1373439 GCA_002093875.1 Calopteryx splendens
GTAATAAAAACTTTATTTGTGGAAAATTTGCACGTCTTTATATTCATAATCCTTTATTCAAATCACAAGGTACTTCTCACATTATTTCTCCTTTCTGTCAAGGGGAAAATTGAAGTTTTAACAGCAATTTTAAGACAATTCACTCACCTGCTTCAGAATATTAAGTGCCAAAGTGAAACGCCGAGCAGATAATTCTATGCTTTCATCATCCTCTTCATTAAGCTGCTCAAATGAGCTTTCCTCTGCAGAACATTCCTCTTCCACTAAAGGATAACCCAACCAGCTATAGCCACCTTCAAAATAATGATATGACAATATTATAATAAAAAAAATTAATGTGAAAATACTTCGATAATATCTAATATCTATATTGAAGATGTACTTATTATTTGTACTTTCTGACACTTAACATACAACAGCATGATGCATTTTACTAAACTGCAGAATCTGAATATGCTGTAATGTATTGAAATGCAAGGTACCATTGTCCAATAAAGTTATTGAAAATATTAAGTTTGTTTCCATTATGAATACATAGAAATAATGATGGGTCCATACAAGTTTTTCTCAATACTCAATGCTAGTAGTTTGAAATGTATAGGAATATTTTGTTCATATGAAACCCAACAACATCTCTAGCCTTGGAAGAGCATTACAATAAAAATTGTTTTAAATTTATTTTGTCTAATAACCATAATCATGTTCTTTACAGGCACCAATTTTAAAAAGGGGTTCGCTGAAGTTGCTAAAGCATATTTAACAAACTACCACATGATTGTGATTAAACAATGTATATTTAAGATAAATAAATTAAAATTATATTATGATAAAAATGTAACTCCTTACCATTACTTTTTATGCATACTTATTTAATAATCTAGCAAAATTAAAAGTTGAAAATAATTTGGAGAAAAGGCTACAAAATGCTATAGTTAGCAAATATTCAATTTTTACCTCCCTTAATGTGGGGTGAAAGGCAATGGCCATACTTACTTATTTATAGCAACCATCTTCCAAACTCTTGAATTAATTTATTTTTGGAATAATAACAAATAAACTAGTATTATATGCCACTTTAAAAAAATAACCGGTGGTAACACACAAAGGTAATTACAAATATAAATAATACAATGCAATGTGCTCCTCCATAATAAATTGTAATCTATTGATGCTCCTTTAGTTCAGATTTCAAAATTATACTCAGAATTTAATCTAAACAAAAAATGAACTGAAATATTTCCAGTTAGTTTCTTTAGGTAATCTCCCTGCAAGTGATATTTCAGATCCACAGTATGTTATGGAATTCCTTAACAGGTTTGACAGACTTATCCTTATGAATTAGCATATGCAAACTGGCATAAAAATATAAATTCCTGAGATACAGGAGTTTTGTTTAAAAAATTAACACATTCACCCCCTCAGAAATTTATTTATTCTATCTCAATCACAAAATATGGGCCTTGAGCCATGGGACTACAAATGAAAGGTGCCTGTGGCAGATGAAATCCACTCTCCAGTGCACATGTAATAATTTAAGACAAACTGTACCATGGGTTGTCTAGTGTAAGAATCAATGCATCGCTCATACATATTTATCTAAGATGAGAGAATGAAAGAAAGTGATTTGAGGGTGAAGACTAAATTTGGACATCCTATTTTCAGCAAAAAACTAACTCAATATAAGTACAACTGGATTCTGCATGTTGTTCTAGATCACCCACCTTTGCCGATTCATTATTTATTTTTGTGCTGCCTGTTTTAAGATTTATTTCTACCATCTGCAAATGCTACCTAAAGCTCAAACTATAATGCTCAATACACATCTCTTTGACACACAAAAAAAGATGAAACTACACGACAGTGCATTACGTAATTGTAAAATTTTTCAGCAGTCCATATTCTATTCATAAAAGTTACGGGCCACCAGCAATATAAATATATATGTGAAACAAACTCCATGTTATACATGATATGCTATGGCGTATACCGAGTAGACAAAACTATTGTGAGCATAATTGAAAATTGAGGCTCAATCTACAGGGTTCGCTCTCACTACCAATTCAATTGTGTGTGACCACATGATAATTTATGAATGAGTTTTATATCATGGTATAAATCATTTAAATCACACACAAGATAGATGAAACAAATTAAGTATGATTGAATTATACTGATCATTTTCAGCAACCATCTTTTCTGATTTAAAACAAATTATGCAATCAATTATCTACAAAGCAAATAAATAAGAAGTACCTTACAATTAGACTTTGTAGGAATTGAAATCAATAATACATAGGTAATCTATTTTTAGATGGTTTCAGAGTCAACTACCTATGTGGAAGCTCATGTTCATGAAATTAAGAAGACTATGTATTTTCCAATAAAAGTTTTATTCAGGCAAAACTATTAGCCATTCAAAATATCTTTGTAACTGACCATTCAGGTGAGCTCAAAACATGTCGAGTGCTTTCTATCTGAATACACGCAATGCAAGGCACATGCCTTTCACAATGAAATACAATGTGTGCATACTCATGGCAACACTGCGATAATAGAGACTAAGTTCAGTTCAACGAAAGTAGGATAGCTACTGAATTTTTCTCCAGTTAGGCCCAACCTGCTTATTTCCTAGTGGGTCCCACAAAGTCACGTGAGTATGATCATTCTTTTCCCCCTACTCTGGAGTGACAAAGATATTTTCAACAGATAATAGTTTCAATGCATAGGCATCATCTTTAGGCATAGGTTGTGTACCTGAAGATTATTTTTATAAAAATGAGGAAATAATGATTTAGATATTCACAATGATAGATCTTCATTTAGATAAAAACCCTGCCTACTGATAACTTATCTATTTCCTTCCAAATATTTACCTAGTCTTCAACAGTAATAAATAGCCTAAATTCAGAGACTAACTGTCATAGTCTATGCATTAATTATTACCTAATTACAGCAGTACATTAAAATGTTTTAGGAAAAAATGATTGACATAAAATATCCACAAATTCTTCGCAGGTAGAATGGCTTTTCAACGGCATTGAATTCCATGCTGGTAGTTTTAAATAAAATTGGGATGAGAGATTCATTTAAATCATTGTTATAGGAAAAATCAGAGTTACAGATAATAAAATTTCACATCCCAAAGAGAACTTACCCATAGTTTTGTACATAAGTGTGAAAAACAGGCACATTAGAAGAGGAGCAACATATTGCAGAGTCACAACACATAGGTAATAGAAAACAGCAGCAATCTGTAAGAAAAAGCATTCAATTTGGTCAGTTGAATGAGCATCAGCATGTACTAGTAAAAGATATCTAGAGATCCTCTCAAAATATTACAAAGAATAATAAACTGGTTGACTCACTGGCTCTACAAGGAATGATTACTTGAGATAATGTATGAGTAAAGTGTAATTCCCACCAATTCAGGAATACTTATTGTGGTGTAGGTCAATCAATTTGATTTACAGGTCACTTCAGGCAATTGGAATGGCCTACTACATAAAGGAGTTAAATCAAGGGGAGTAAAAAATGGGAAAATAAGTGCAATACTAAAACATGTGCCTTTCCTATGAATTACAACAAATAATAATAATCTAAAGTGTGCATGCAAACACAGTAATAATTCAAATAAATGCTTATATGTATTTAAAAGGATTTTACCAAAAAAGTGGAAAAAGTTACATGCATATATTTTTTTAGTCTGTAATTTTCCACCACTTTGATAAACATGTTTTCTACTTGCTATGGGTTCTGAAGTTTTTTGGGTCATAACAATTTTTATGAGTTCAAGCTGCACACAATACTGCATGGAAGAACCAAAGGGTTACATTTTCCATTTATCCACAAAATTATTGTGTCCCTCATTATCATGACTGATTATGGAGAAGCTATAAGTGATAAAATCAACAAAATGCTGTTTCCAAAAACAGAAATTCCAAACACAAACTATGCAAGTTTCTGCGGCTAGATGCAAAAATATGCATACAGAGAGAAATGACGTAATGCTATTTCCAACACAGAGAATTGCTCCACCTCAAATAGAGAAAATAGAGAATACCTCAAATAGAGAAAATAGAGAATACCTCAAATAGAGAAAATAAATAAACCTAAATCCTCATACATTCTTTACCATCCTGTCAGGAAAAAAATCAATTGTAGCCCATACATCAAATTTGTAGACTGCAGCTTAAAACGTAATCAATCATCACAGTAATCAACCCGAAGGTCAGTTAAGTTGGTAAAGGTAGAGGTCAATCAGTACTAAGCCCAATGCCATGTGAAATTCACACATCAGGGTAGGGGGGCCAGTTCCTTTCNNACACATCAGGGTAGGGGGGCCAGTTCCTTTCCCTGTACCTCCTGTGATTTCCCAGTATGACCTGGTACCCCAAAAATGGTACACACCTTGGGTGAAGCTGAGGGTGCCCATCACCCAGAATTGAAACCGGGCCCTCAGGATAGTAGCTCAGCACTCTACCCACTGAACTACTGCACCCTTTAAAATTCATAACTGACACCAAATTTCTTGGCCCTTATATTAATGAACTACTAAACTGGGATACCCAAATCAATTGTTTCATCCTCAGTAGTCTCAGACTGCTACTTAATAAAAAGAATGATGGATTTAACAAATATAGATACAGATATCTCCATGCACAATACTCTCATATACTGTAGACTTAAATATGACATCTTAGCCTGGGACCATTCTTCTAAGGCAGTCCATCTTTTTAAGTTGCAAAAATGGGTCATTACAATAATTTGCAAAGCTAATAGACGAGCTAGTTGCAGAAATTTGTTTAAGCAATTTAAAATCTTACCATTAGGCTGTATTTATGTTTTCTAGGCCTTTAATTACCTCAAAGAATTTCAACCTAAACTAAATTTGTTAACTAATCAAGATATTAGAATTATAAAACAAGAAATAGGCAGCAGTATGCAGTAAGACAGCATAACCTTGTTTTGTACAGTAATGGGCCTGTGACCATGGGATGCAAGCTTTAAAATAAACTGCCTATTTCTATAAAATTTGAAAATATACATTGTAAATTCATAGGGAAATTAAAACATCTTCTTCTTGAAAACTGATTCTACACAGTGGAAGAATTCCTTAATCATGAAAATATTTTAACCTTGTACTGTGTTTGATACATTGTAACATGAACTGTATAATCATTATATTTATCTACTATTATTTTCTAATTGATGGGTCCTATATATGTACTCATTCAGATTCCTTATGACCAATAAAGAATAATTATATTTATTTATAGTTCTCTGGGATTACTCTCAAACTCTCGACAACTGTATGGAACAAAAAGAGAATATTCTCTCTGATAATAGTGCTGATAAAACTTAACGCCAATAACAGCTCCCCTGAAGACAAAATTCTGATGCTTCAGGTTTGATCATGGGGGAATCGGATCACACTGTAGGCATGTGTTTGGGCCTCATCAAAGTATTTGATCAGTCCATACAAAAAAAATATATTGAGCCTTAAATCCCATGGTCAAGCTTAAAAAATCACCGGTCATGACTCCTTCCAATGACATATTAACTATTCTCAGCACTTATTAAATATAGGTTGGCAAACTCAAGTTACCTAAAAAAAAACACTAGGACCCATGATTGAAGAAAAGTCTATCCATAAAGTTAAAGAAATCCAAAACCATTCACATTCAAAATCAATGCTGATGGCTCCAAATTATGAACTGACATGGAGTGAATACAAATGTGAGATTTTCCTTTTTACTTGATAAATAAATTGGCAATAAGCCAAGGTCTCCTGCTCCACTTCAAAATCACAGTATAAGATGCAATGCAAAAGTAATCATTATTTTACAAGCAATCCACCTTCTTTTGTAGATCAACATTTTTTATTCTTCCAGCCTCCTTTTTCTGCTCTTCAATTCGATTGTGTGCCATATTCAGATAAGCCTGTAAAGGAGAGTTAAAAAATTAAAAAAATCACGTAATCCAATTATTACATGCAAAACCATAACACATGAATTTTTATTTTTATTCTTTCAACTTGATATTTAAAATTTTAGAGAGAATACAACCACATCTTTAAAATTATGTATAATACTGAACTTTACATTGTAAGATATGCATTATTGAAGATTTAAAACTTTCATTTAAATTGAGATTTAGAGACATTCAGGTTTGAATTCCATGACCACTCCCAATTCCTCTTTTGGCCTTTGAATACAAAGAATGTGAAAGGCATTTATCTACATGGCCTTAAATTTTAAGTCAACGAATTGCTAGATCCAACAGTTTCTGAGAAGTAGAAGTCGGTGCCAGAGAGAATAATAGAATAAAATCACATAGTACTGTTGTGTATGGGCGGCAGCAGAAAAGAAACACACGTAATTCCGGGCGTCAAGAATTTCTTTATTCCCAACAGGACAAGAACACACAAACAAAATAAATTCACTCAGACTGTTGATTTGACCTGTCACGGAGGCATCCGCAAGTTGCATTCTCCGAACACCTGATTCGAGTGCAACCGCACTGATTCACAGCTCGCCCATCACTCCCCCACTCTTCTCTATCATTCCACTCCACTTGCAACTTGCGCATTTCCAGTTCGCTTGTTTTCAGCGCTGCTACCCACACAATACTTCACCACCACCACACAATACATATCAAGTACTTAGGCTCACAAAAGTACTTAGTACATGGTCTAAATATATTTCATGTCTTAAATTTTACATTGCCAAAGAAAAACCCAACAACTTCATTTTTAGAGTAATAGGAACAATTTAAAAATGCTGAATATGAAAAGAAGATAGTGTTCTCTTCCTACTCTCCTCAAACTACTCTGCCCAGACTACAGCTCCTCCTCAGATGCCCAATGTGACAAAAACAATTTTCTTTTGTCATGCATTTGTTAAAGTTGTCTTTAAAACAGATGATCAGAAGTTAAAATAGGTAACAAAAAGATAATAAAACATTTTCAATATTTTTAATTATGAAAATTGAAGCCTTTAAATGTCATAGTCAAGTCTCAGATCATTCTTAAGCAGGTAAGGAAATACATATATGTACTTCCAATGCCAACCAACATGCACCCTAAGCTTCAGTCCATATTTTTCAGATCTTTGATCTTTGTCCGTAATCAAGTGCATAGCACATTTATAAACTATAACTAAATTAATTCCAAATGCCTAACTAATGAGAGTGACCACAAAAGTAGTGCACATCATGGCATAAAAAAACTTGATCAGCACTGTACACCCCTACGGTACTTGTATGCAGCAGGTAGGTCACATAGAGGGTGAATAGCGGCACTAACTTATGCACCATCCTCTCTTATCTCTTGTCCCAAGCCCTACCATCTAAACAATCTGCTGGCTCACCTGCTTAAAATAAAATGTAATTTTTTTTACAAGAGCTACTCAATAAAAGTGACAATAATTTGCATAATTTATTGTTCACAAATTTAATTTTGTTTTATTATTAGTTCATTGTGTAATGTGTACGTGTTAAAAGTTTAATTGATCTGAGGCTGGTATTGCATCAGCGGCAGCTATTGTAAGTTGAAACATGTTCAGTTTTCCTTCAGCAACAATAGAGAATGGAGGCAATACCCGGCAGTGACATTTTGTCTTCCCTGAACAAATTGTCAGCTAAGTCCTATGTAGTTCTACAAGAGTCTTGTGGAAAGTCTGTTCTTCACTATAGCACAGACAGAAATTGGTTTTAAATGTTTAAAGAGTGGAAACAATTTCAAAGGAAGGTAGACCCAGAACTCCAATCACTGCTCTTATGTAAATAAACATTAACACCAGTGCCACCATTGGGAGAGAAGATCCTCGAATAACATAAAGAATCAGAACTACTGAAAATTCCATTGGGTGCCACTCACACATTTGGTAAAAGAAAAATTGCACACAGTGTTTTTACGGGGTGGTTTTCAAGATTACTCACACCTGAATAACAGAAAATTTGCATGAAAGCTAAATATCTCACAAAAATCAATGTGAAGAGTGCTCCTTGTCCTCCCTATAGTCAAGACCTAGCCCCAAATGACTTTTTCCTGTTGCCCAATGTGAAGGAACACCATGGAAAGCAAACCATTGTCATAGGCAAACTGAATATGTTTCAACTTGCAAAGGACTCTGCTGCTGATGTGATACTGGAGTCAAATCAGTGAAAGTTGTACCACATTTACATTAAACACCAAGCTAACAATAAAACAAAATTTAATTTTTCCATACAAAATTATGGGAATAAAAATCTTATGGTCACTCTTTATTGAACAGTCCTTGAATAACACATATCGGCCACAAGTGTCATACCAAGTGTCCAACTATTCCAAACTATCAAGTGTCCAATTTTAAATTTTAAGTTGAAAAAATACGTGATTAATTAAAAAATTAGAAAAACCTCCACACTAATTAAGAAAAGCCATAAATGAGGGGTAATGCAGAGGGAAAAACAACCTCATGACACAATTTGAGAAACTGCATTGTGTAATTTTTGGTACAGTGGGCATTCTAGTACAAGGTGTCTACTAATCTTATGAAATGAAATTCAAGGTTTTTCCATGATTTTCAAGGTTTTCACAGTGAAATTTCAGATGAATTTCAATCCATATTTTATTATCAATATCACATTTTAATGCATATTTTTTTCACCATAATATATCTTGAAGTAGTGACAGTTACTTGACTACTATCTTTAATTTTAAACATAGGTAAGTAACACTTTACCTCTATGAAGTGAGGAAAATTTTATATTCATTTGAATATATTCTATCATAAGTTAGAAATTAGAATAAATCCTCCCATGGTATTATATAAAAATATCTTTGTGACAACATATGCAAAGAGATCTCAATTAATATAAGTTGAGCTGGTGCATTTTTTTCAGTCACTGTCGCATGAGGCATAGCAAAGTGACTTTGTAAGAATGATAAATGGTCAAATTAACTCATAGTAAGGTGTTAAAACAAAATAAGATTGCCAAGCAGATAATGTGGTTGGCAGCCACCTGTTCATTTAGACAATGCTGCCCTGCTCAAATGCAGACAGGGCAAAATAACAGACTTTGTTAGAGCGATAACAGGCCTGATGACCTCAATAGTTAGGTGTTGAGACAAAATAACGTATGCATGTGCACAGCAGGAGCGGCAGCTGGTCGGTTGTTTAGACCATGCGTGACCCCTCCTGTTTGCGATTAAAAAAATTGGTGCATCTTGTTGGAAAAACCAGCATAAAAAACTATTCATCCTCGGAAAGTCGCAAAACTTTATATAAATTATACAATATACAATATTGTGAAGCTACTTGAAAGAAGAGTTCTAATGTAGTAATGAAAGTTTTTTTTTAATGTAATTGATTCAGCTGCACAGTCTTTAAGGGTGTGAGTGACCTGTTAGGGGTCAGAAAATGACATATGAGATTGGAATGAAAGGTGAGAAAGTCGGGGTAGACCACGAAAGTCATGGGCAAATGTTGTTGAAGAGAATCTTAAGAGGAAGAATATTATGAGTCTTAAGAACAGGAGGGTGGGTTTTAAAGCAGGTGCCGAAAACGGTTTGGTAGAACCATTTTTTTTGGTGCAATCGTATTTCACCTTTTGCGACTGCCTCTCGCTCCTGCGCCAGTGACAAACACCCCCCGCCACATGGAAAAACCGACCAGCCAAGGGACTGTTAGCCCTTTCTTGATGGGGCAGTGAGAGGAGGCTTCCTTTGAGCAGACCCAGGACCTGCTGCAAAGATCTGGGCAATTGCGTGTTACATCTGATTTCGCTTCCTCATATAATTCGACTCATTTTCCCAAAACCATTATTTCTGTGGTTTTGCGAAAGTTTATCATCATGGCAAGTGTTACGGTAGCAAGGTCAACACTTGCTTTATCAATAACGATGCTACACTAAAATTTAAAATAAATAAACAGCAAGAAATTCCTGACTTTAATATAAAATCCCATTTTTTTCCCCGGTCAAATGAAATTCCTCGATTTTTCCCAGTTTTCCAGGTTGATAAGACACCCTGTAGTATTAAACATTACATCATTAAATGCCTACTACATGTAAAAAACAATGTGTGTATTAATGTGAAAAACTTTGATGTTCATACATATAAGACTAGGAACTGAAATAATTAACATAGGTTTTACAATAGCAATGTGACCGTGCAAGTTTAATCTATTCAAAATCAAAGTAAAGCAAGTTTTATACATTTCGCTATTTTATTCAATCTGTGAATTTTTGGAGTGCTGATTTTTTCTAATCTACGTTCCCATTTGCTGTGAGTTGACATGCTTCTTTTATTTGTGTTTACCTATGTAACATTGGTTCTTTTATGCTTCTCTTGTATTTGACCTAAGATGTTGATGTGTCCTATACTAAATTATGTATATATCATAGTTATAATCCCTGGACAAATGAACATTATTATTATTATTTTTCCAAATAAAAACACCCTCCTTTCCCCTTCAACCCTTCTTTCAGTCCAAAGTCCAACAACCTCTAATTTATTTCCTGTTCACCTCCTTTCTCTTTTTGCTTCTCCTACTCACAAATTAATACACATGCATATAGTACATATTACACACCTAAGGCCTGATTTCCATAGTCACAATGGTTTCTTAACCATGGTTTCATTGACCACAGGGTTTCTCAAGAATCTA
Organism: Calopteryx splendens; assembly: GCA_002093875.1. Lineage (NCBI taxonomy): Eukaryota > Metazoa > Arthropoda > Insecta > Odonata > Calopterygidae > Calopteryx > Calopteryx splendens. Next base: position 1,373,262 of record LYUA01000173.1, read on the forward strand.
ACACCCATGACTGAAAATGAATACATATCTGTAATTCCTTTGTCAAATAATAATAAATTACCTGCAAGTATATGGGCATCAATATGAATCTCAGCATCACCATGGTAATAACAGCAAATAAACGCAGAGAATCAAATGTTCCCTCTGACATTCTGAAAAGAAAACAAATCAAGTGATT
>LYUA01000173.1:1439061-1454700 GCA_002093875.1 Calopteryx splendens
AACCTTTAAATTTGGGGGTAATTAAAAATAAATTTGAGTGCTTTAAAGTTGAAGAGTTAAAAAAAGTCCAAGTGCAAAGGGCAAAAAGCAAACAGATACATAGAAGTTCCGTAAGACAGCACAAGGACTATTGAGAAAAGGTCACACACTATTGAGAACTTCTCAAACTAAGGAAGGCATGTCTTAGGAAAGTCGTAATTCCCAACCATAACTCTCATACCAAGTGGAAATCCAGCTACATAATTTATTTTAGTATATGCATGCTAAATTTCCAAGCTATCAATTACTAGTGTGAAATGAAATTGCATAATTCCAAAAGAAGTTTATCCTATTGGCAATGCGGATTTTAAAACAAATGCTACCATTGTGAGTCATTTAACCTACTCCAAACATATCATTCTGCACCCTGAAATGACAGAACAGTTACTAAGAATGTCAACTAGCCACAAAGAACTCCACCAAATTAGCTCCATTGATAGACATATATAAAAGGAGAATTTTGTACACCCTTGTAAATGATGTAATTAAAATGAATTTTGGTGAAGCAAAGGAAAAAATTATGATTTTACTACAATTGAAACTAGGACATTCTACAAAATTGTAATTGGTTTGACCACTGTGAACTAATCAAATTCAATAATAAAAAAATAACCAAATTCTAATGTTTATACTATATAGGAGGAAAACATACTGAATAATGCATTTTTCTTCTTCAAACTTCCCTGACAAATTATTCAACCATAGTTATGACATTGTGTACATTCTTATTACAAAATATCACATCAATCAACCTAAAGGTTGGTTTGATAAATGAGGGTGCAACTAACGAAATACGTATTAAGCCCAATGGCATGAGATAATTATTCAATGTTGTTTTTATTATTCTCCACACTAAATATAATATCTATTCTCACCTCCTTGTTACACTAAAGATTTGAAAATAACATTTAGTCTGAATCTACCATTTACCCTGAATTTGACCTCCCTCTCCTCAACTAACGTTATGGCACTTGAGTATCTCATTAGCAACTGACCAAAGTATATAACTGGACATAATAAGTCATTCGATTGTGTGTGGAAGGAAGACCTTTAACAATAACTATTATTACCAGTTATACCAGATGACTTTAATAGCAAAAAATAATCTACATACTTGTCAAGGAATATCTAATGTTCTATGTTATATCTTCAGCAATCATATATCAGTTATAGGAATATATTTTCAGTATTTACTTTACTTTGTTATATTAAAAGAAATTCCTCGATTGAATACTTATTTTATAACATCACTTATATTCTATTTACTAGAATAACCCAATTAATTTGGATCATATGGCAAAGAAGAAAAACATTTTGCATCTTTCTAAAACATCATCTGTAGTACTATTCTTGTTTTTATATGATTGTCAACTAGAATACTTCTTTTTGAGGTTTTATGCATTCTTCTCCTCCCTTCCATTTTAAAGTGGTAAATTAATCTTCACCATTCAGAATACCAATTCCTTGTAGAACATTGGATTGGGGTTCGACGAAAGGTAATATGTAATGCAATGAGACTCCAATGGCATCTAACACCTAAGAGTCAGTCATTTGAATAAATTGTTACGACAAAAACACTAAGTACAGACAACCTAAATTATATTTAGATGAACGCATAATTGGCAGTCATAATAGGAAAATTTTATGGCAATCATAAGTTCCTGCTCATTGGATTGAATGTTGAGTTCAGCGATACACTCTATTGAAAAATTTCACAAGATTCCTTGAAATTTAGAAGGATTTAGTAATAACTGAATCTACCGACAACTTTCAATGGGGTACGGGAAATATGGTCTCAAATTAATCACAATTAAACAGTGACAGGCGAGTAGCGAGGCGAGGGAGTAGAAAGTAGCAAATACAATGACATTGGAAATAAACACAGCATAATTTACTCTAAGGAAGCGCATATTAAATCAAGAAACCGAACCCGTGGAAAAAAACAAGTCACACCCCACTGAGAGGAAAACATGTTTAATACCTTGAAATGCAATTTCTTGTTTTTCTATGTTTGTCATGCACATCAATGCACCACGGAGGAATCTCTTCGATGGCAATGTTTCGGTGTCCTTTAAATTCATGTGTTCTATCTTCTTCGACATTCATAATCGATTCACGTATGTAATACCGGGAACCCTTGGACCTCTTAAGTTCACTTTCTTTGATTGCTTCCATTGTGACACTAATACAGCCACCAATTAAATTTATGACTGACGTAGGAATCACTTGAAGAAATACATAATTCAATTTTAAAACAAGTGTCATAAAATATTACATATGATATGAAAATTCATTACATTAACCAATGAGCTGTTGAAACCAAAGTGAACATTTGAAAATATTAGAGAAATATTATTCTGTAAGGTAACAGTGGTTGAAACACATTTTAATATTACATGATACAATGCAAAAAATAAACCATGCCTGTATATTTACAAACACCTCGGCTGTACCAACACCTACCATCCAAATATTAGAGACAAAGGTACCAACTGGTATCAATCAGCGACTGCGGACTCTTATGTTAAATGATGGCCGGCTGTTCGTCTACTCGGCATCGGTCGCCCACTAGTATACAACGTATACAACGTATACAAATATAGTTCCAGTTAGTAGAAATATCGTCCGTGTAGATGACAGCACATAAAAGCCCGCGTTAATTTGAAACAGTACTGAATGCTATTTGAAGTTTAATTAATTATATTTGATCGCATGTATTTTAAATACACCACCACAGGGAAAAATAAAAAGATAAAGTGCGAAATACTGCCATTTATTCGATATAAGAAGAAACCCATGACACAATACACAATTTATACAAATGCAATGATGTGGAAAGAGCCATTTTAAAAATTATTCACACATATTGTTACAAACTTGTCTTGTAAATGTTATAGCAGGGAATATTACCGACACAAAGCAAACATTTTCTAATACAATTGCAAAGAGAAAAACATAAGTTAGCCGTAAATACTAAGGCTTTGGAGGCATTGCTGAAGCATTTGCTTTACACAGTATCATAGCAAAAAGTTGAAAATACAATTTCCATGAAAGAAGCGTTAGCGAGCAGATTTCACTCAGTCATTGGAGGCATTGCAAGATAGGTAATTGTAGTACCCATAATACCTAAACTAGGTAAAAGCATACCTATAAACCCAACCCAACTTAGGTCCTTGCAGGCAAGCTCATATCTGTGTTTTACAGACAAGTGCCTGCAGTGACCGATCACCTGCTATTTCTGCAGGAGGAAAGTCACTTCCTGACCCACTAGCACAGCCAGCCTTCTGACGGACACTCTACAACCCCATCCCCATCCAGAGCAAAAAGCAAACTGGATTGGGAAGGGTCCTTAGAGATAAAGCTGTCATGGAATAGTGGGCGAGAATTTCACTGAAGGGAAGCCCTGGCTACATATCCTACAATGCACCCAGTGGACTGCAGCTCTTTATATGAAAGCCTATGACCCTTCTGAGGTTTAGGTGCAGCCATTGAAGTACCAACCAACTACAGATAACTTTGAATTGCAACACCAGCGATTCTAGCGATCACACAAGCGGGTGCAGCGATTTTGAAGCGAATCGTGGAAAGAACGGAAAGAAACAATTCTGGCTAAATGAATCGACTCGAAGAATTCCGTGGACACAGTTCAAATATGCTGAACAAAGTACATTCGTACCATATTCACGATATTCACAATCATATCTAATCTTTGTTCACTCTCATTCAAAGAATCGTCGTAGAATACAATCGATCGGAGATGTCACTAGGAGCGACTCAAAATATACCTTCTATTAAAGTTTCGAGCTAGGTGCGGGCTGATGCCGCGTGCCCCGCGTACGATAAAAAAGTAAAGAGATAGAGTATGATATGAAGAGTGGGAAAGAGTGGAAATTATTGGTGAGAAACTGATTTCTGATAAACTCCTCCTTATTTCTGTGAATTAAGCTGATTTCTGCTCGACCTGCACGTATTTCCCATAGATATTTTCACTTGAGCTGTATTTCAAAGAATAGAATTAATAGCATTAAAAAAGAATATCCCTTTCAAAGTGCATTCTAAGAATCCGTTTGCTAATCCATCTTTTGTCCTTGAAAATCCCTTAGGATAAACTTATTAGGAATGGTAACACAGATAATTGAAAGAAACTGCAAGAGATGTCGCGACAGTTACTTTAAATACCTCCCGCACACCACAATAAAATATCTTGTACGCCTACAAAAATATCACATTTGATTTTCGCTGAATTGATTGGTGTAATGAGCTCACGTAATGTGCAGCCTGCTGTATTTTTTAAAAATGAAATCGAGAAAAATGTTACAGAAAATTTCAGAATTTTGAAACCATGTTTGTATTCCTCATATTGATTAAGTTTCTCCCGAGTACCTATCCCGCATCGCAAGTTCGAACGACTGACAAATGTAAAAACTTAACAAAATATTTTATCGGAGATCGTGGCAAAGTAATCTACTGATGAAAAGAGAGATATAGAGAGCTTGAAAGATTCATCGTAAAGTAGATTACAGAGAAATATTAATGTACCTTAATTCCATCAGTTGATCAGGAGAATCATTTTAATGAGGAAAAGCTCATAATTCTACATATTTTTAAAGATAACGGAAATAAATAAAATGACAGAAGATTAATACACACCTATACACAAGAAGCAGGCGCCTATGATTAAATATGGTGAGAGAGGAGTAGTTAAAATGTAGAAAGAAGTTAGGCAGAGCTTGATCAACGCAAAAATAAATGTGTCGTATGGAAAAATATAACCACGTTGCTATTTGCGGGCGATAATTTTCAGAGAATAAAGAAGACGCGACAAAGGTGCTTGTCTGTTGGTATGAACCAAACCACAGTAACCAACCCAATGTTTGGTTTGATGGCCAGGGGTGAAGGTCACCCAATACTAAACCCAACGGTGCGTGAAATTCACGCATTGGGGCCAGTTCCTTTCCATGAGCTGCGTAGATATACAGAAGAGGATTAAAAACTGAAATATTAATTATGTATACGGAAGAATGAAGTTAGAGGAATGGTCTGCAGCCGAAGTAAAGAAGACAGTTTTCAAATAAGACTGAGAAAAGACACACTTGAATGAGTCATTACTATTTATACAGAAAGATCAGTACCTAGCGATGGCAATGAAGAAGCAAGAATAATATAGTGAGCAGAATAGGGTTCATGAAGAAAGTATTCTATCAGAAGAAACAACTAACGGGAATTAGTCCAATCTTAGGCATGAGGAATTTATTCATAAAAAAACCTTAAACATCTATGGCATTTCTACTGCTGTATGATGATAACAGCAGAGGAAAGAAAATTGGAAGCGATGAAAAATATGATTCTACCGAAGAATGACAAAATAAAAATCGAGTCTGAATAACAAATGAAGAAGTACTTTGAAGAGCGGGGAAAGAAAGAACCATGTGGAAGACACAAGAGGGAACACAATTGGGCACATCCTAAGATACGTTATTTTACCGAAACTATAATTCAAGAAACCAAATAGTAAAACTGGAGAGGAATGGCGAGATTGACAGGTGAAAGAATAGCTTGAAAAGCTGACACAAACCAATAATCGGATTGGTAACCCATAATGATGTTGTTCGGATGAGACGACAGACTATCATCTCGCTTTGACCACTTTTACACACATAAGATCTCTCATCTTTACGGAAGTGTCAGATAACATTTCCGTTCAGGGACAAATGCGTCGCACCATCTTCATATCTTTAACAGTGGCAGAAAAATCCCCCCTCTCATTTCCTCATGCACGCGAGGAAGATCAGAACGCTCCTCACATCATGACAGCAAGTATTTTATATTTTTATAAATAAAATGATCAAAATATTTTATCAGAAATACACTAAGAAATTAGTTTAACACCCTAATGCAGGAAGCCATCCAGACGTTGGGTTGGCATTGCCCCATTTCCTTTCACCTGCCTTTCCAATAACCCTCCCAGAACCCTTCACGACCTTTTTTCATCTACATTTTCACCCAACTCCTCTTCCCCCCACTGAATCTACTTATCCCATGTTCATGCGTGAAAATTGCCCATTCACCGAAGGAATCTGCGCCGCAAGAAAACGAATTTTTCGAAGGAAAAGGGTATTTCAGGATCTAGGGTTCAACGCATATCTATTCCATTTTTTTATAAATCAGGCTGTGCCCACCAGGATTTCTTCAGGGGATTGCCACAACATTCACCTGGAAAACACAATTACTTCATATTTCAAAGCCGTCAACCTCAATGATTTTTATAAATCTTCCAACCATCAACACAACCATCATCCAATAGAGCAAAGTAATCACATTTGGATAATCCTAGATAGATGTGAGTAGAAAAATGTCAGCACTGCTATTCCTTGTGGTTAGGAACGTAAATTGACTGTCTAGTAGCAAAAAAAGTTAGCCCCCAACCAATTTCTGCTCCTAACTCCAATGAAAACCAATTTAAAATACGTTGGACTATCTTCAGATGATGAAGCTAAACTTCTCAAAGATGTAAAAACCTGCCTTCTGTAATGCCCCCAACCTAGAATTCATGGCTCCAGAGAAAAAAAACTCCATCAAACAACCTGATCAACATAGAATCTATCACTTGCATTGCTGGGACTGTGGTTCCACTTACAAGGTACACGAGGGATTCATATCTAGGCTGTGGAACACTAATAACACATCACGGTCAGGGAGGGTAAATAAAATTTTCCAGCCAGTCTCCTAATACCGAGTTAACGCACAGAGAAAAGAAATGATCGCGGATGAAAATCTTAGAACGGATGGAAAATTCATCCTTCTTACGAAGAAAGGAAAATATTACTGACTACTTTTCTCTCCTTCCTTCCACGCGCACCTTTCTTCAGTAGCTCAAATCTTGTGATATAACCCCTCCCCCCCATATCTCGACAAGACGCTTAGCCCTCGGTCCGTTCCTCTGCTCCCCTCTCCAACTCCTTCGCTTCTCCTTTCCCACTGCCCCACAAAACCCATAGTCCCCCTTCCTCAGGGCACCCCTTTCTCCACCCCAATATCCCCCTCTTTCTTGCATCCACACCCCCAGATTTTGTAACGATGAAAAGTGTAGGGACCTAAGGGTTTAGGCGAACATCGTTAGAATAAATTTGTTCATTCCTGTAGTAAAGAATAAAGAAATGTTTTAATTAGTTTTATTCAAGCTTTTTGACCTATTGATGGTGTTGTACAAAGTGTCGGCTTCAGCTATAAGCTAGATTGCGGAAATGAATATGTTGATGCTTGCATCTTTTAGAAATGAGAAAACTAAAGCAAATATCTGGAAATAATATAAAGTGCAAATGTGAAGGGAAAAACTATGACCCCAGCTGTTGTTTGAATCTTTGTAAACATTGTGATCGCACTATTGGTGTAAGTATGCCATGGCATATTAGAGGAATCACCTTTCCGGTATACGTGAATGAAACATAAAAATTGCATGCTGAGGATACAGATGAGGTGAATTACATGACTAGCAGCCCAACTACAATGCTCAATGTGCACTCCAAACTGCCAAAATTTCGTGAATAGGACACATTTGCACCAAATGTCACTATAGATCAATTGCTAAATGCCACTAAATAAAAAAACGAAGTGGTTTAGGAGGTAAACATCCAAGAAAAATATTGAAAATGGATTAGAATAAGGACGAAATATGCTGTCATCTTTTAATGACAATGAAAGATTATTTGGTGCCGAGTCAAGTATTACAAGCAAAGAAGTCCATATTTCAGATACTTACCCTAAAGACTTATGTCCTACTCAAGTCCTAAGTATCAACAAACACCTCTAAATGTAACAAAAATCTAATTGTAGTCAATGATGATATTATAATACCGTTTATTAATTGATATACCTTAAAAGTATTTTCAGGGAACCAAACGAAACCCCTCAAACAGCTGATTAGTAAAGGAACGGCATAAAAAGGAAAATATCTGCTTTTGTTCATTTGAAGAATTAGAAAAGCAGCTTCCAACATCAAAGCCAAAAAAGCTCCAGACCCGAAAGAAACTTCTGCTAGAATACTGATAGAGCTTTTGGAAGACTTTATCTAGATAAATTATTCTTCGTTATTATTTAATCCGTATTTAGTTTTTGGCAAAAGGTTCAGTATCCCGTTATTAAAAGTTGACTCACAACACTCCAATATACGAAGGTGGCCACAAGGAGATTTCAATTGTTATAGACAGATGCCATTAACTTCAATAATCTACAAAATCTTATAACATAAAATGTTCAATGATGTGATGTTTTTTTTGCCGTAAAACATATCAAGCCAAAGCCAACCTGCAGTAGATCATATGACCATCACAATCGGATCTTTTTGGTGTGCCACAAAGAAATGTGATAAGAGTCCCTTACTATTTGTACACATACACTTATTTAATACCCTGCCGGCCAACGTTACGATTTTATGGTAGTGGGTGAAAACAGTCATTCGCGATCCATAATAACGTATTAATAATAAGGTTAGGAAATATTATAAAGGGTTAGAAATTATTATAAATCAAAGGAATGTCTCTGAATAAGAAGTAACATTTGAATATTTGTCGATAATTGAGTAGTATACAGATAAATAAAGACTAATGACGTAATATTAACAAGAGATTTAGAAAATCATGTTCGGATATGTGCAGCGAATGGGAAGTAGAATTAAACTTCAATGAAAAGTGGTGAAATATTGAGGTAATAGAAATTGGAAACACTTGTGCCTATTAGAATAAAAATAAACGTGATTAAAATAAGTAACTCGAACCAATTCAAGTTCTTAGGAGTCATTTTTACCTCCAGCCTGGCACGGGCACACATTTGAGAAAAATATATTCACGCGCGTCTTAGAGAAATTCAGCAACATAAAGTGAATCAAGACAGGAAAGAGCAATGAGAAAGGAATGAAGAGCGTTGTTTTGCATTGGTGAGGCCGAATTTGTAATATTGTTACCGCCGCTGCGTGGGTAGGGATCGTACCAAGAAGACTCTGAAGTTGGTCTTTTCTTTTTTTATTTCGTCCACTATACATTAGCTCCGCTTCGCCCCGCAGGGACGAAGCGGAGCAGGTAAATGAAGAATATTAACGCACATGCTTAAAACAAACTCCGGTTTGACTGAAGAACTTCACTGATAGTCCATATGCCCGCTGCATCCTCCATGAGTGTTATTTTGTCATCAGAGGACTTTAACTCAAAAAGACGAGTCGATTTATAATTTCTTCAACTTTTCTCACATAATATGCTTCTAATTTTATTCTAAAATTAAAAATTATTTATAAAACTGCAGTGCATTTAATTAATGGCGGAGAAATTTGTCATACATACTCTATAAACGAATTTACTTCAAACTATATTTTCCTAGAGCAGTAAAATACCTCAAATTCTTTTAATTGGAATTCCCATTTATGATTGCGGCCATTGATGGGAACGGATCGAATAGATGATTGATGTTTCGGATAACGTTTCGGTTTGAAATTGTCACAATTTTAATTCTTTCCCCGGTACTGGCTAGCTGCGGGTTAATTAGAATATCGATAGGGGCTTACTTCCAAAGATTTACTATCCCTCGTATGTAATTAAATACTATTATAGTTAACAATAAAAATCGACTACCAAGAGAATCACGATATAGCTACCATCCTACGATTGAGTGTTTTGAAATAATGAAAAAAATCGTTGAAGACCAAATTCTATTCGAGTTTTATTGATTTGAAGTTTATTTAGAAACACTGTTTTGAATACTTAGAAAATTTACCATTATTCCATACTGAAATCTGAGTTTCTGCAAAGTTATATTTTATGGACTTATTCACTATTACATTCGTGACCATGAAAAAAAATAATACCATATTGTGGTATAACTTATTTTTGAAATATTTCAAACATTGCATACGTGCCACGTAGGTCTTTTTACCTCGCTGGTTCTCGTCTCCCACGCTTTATAACTCCTCCAACCACCCTCCCTCACCCCGCCCACGACCTCATCTCCATCGCCCACCAGGGTTACCAACTCTACGTCTCGACTCCCTTCCTGAAATCTCTCTCCCTTCCATAACTAAAGACACTCTTAACTCCCCTTCGACCTCAACCCTTCCGGCTAATCCCTTTCCCACCATCGCTATACGCATCCCACCCCCACTCCGCGCTTCCCCATCCTTCACTCCTCTCGTCGCCGTGGGCAGGGTATAATTCCCCCCCCCCTTCCCCCCCTTTTCACCCCTCCGGGATATTTTCACCGGTTTGCACGTCAGCTGCCTCCCTCCCCAGTTTCCTGTTAAGTGGGCCACTCTCACGCTCTCGCTATTCGAACTCCGGAGAAATGAAATTGCGCCTGCGTGCCCATCCCAACTGGATCCCTTTACCACAATCCATCCCTTATTTGCCATCCCTCTTTCAGCTAAACTTATCATTTTCTTTCGATCTCCCATTTCTCATTTCATCCTCGGGGTGGAGTGAAAAATGGGGGACTTTCTACTGACAGCTCCGTGCTGTGGTGGAAATTGAGACCGGGACAACTATGAGTAATCTGCGAAGACTTGTGCCGGAGGCAGGAGACGGCGCGGGTGCTCTAATAAGAGTGCAGGGGAGAAGGGCGAATTATATATCGCACTGATAGCACGGTGCTCTCTCGCGTCGTGCATGCTCTTGCAATGCTCGTGGGAGCGTTGCAATTTCGGCATTGGGAAACAAGGTCATATAAACTGCATAATATTAACTATGAAGTATGACAGACACACATATTCACGGGATGAGGCAGTGAGAGTAAAATCTTATTTGCGATATTCTTTATGGTGTTCCTGCTCCAAGAAAGTATATTTTCCCAGAACATGAAAATGCAAATGGTAATAAATGATTTACATTTTAATTTGATTTTAGACGGTTCCTGTGAAAGTTGCGCCATTATTTGATTTGGTAAATATTAATTTATTAAGTAATTGCATTTAATAACAGCTAGAAGGTTACTGCTCTTGTATTTAAATTTTAATTTCACTAAACACTGGCCAAAAATGTATAAGAACAAGCCGTTCTTAAAGCATGCGAAAGTATGGAAATAAAAATAGCTATTTTACTTATCATTTCAACGTAAAAGTAATTTTGTGTGAGGCATTTTGAGTGGAAATATAAGAATGGAAGTAGTTTATTTTAACATTCTGTAAGTGTGTGGCACATATGCGTTTGAAATTTATGAAGAAATATGAGAAGTAAATGTTGAATGCTTTTATGATAAATTGCAAGGTTTTTGTTTTCATATAACATTTTTTTGAATATGCTAAAATACGTCCTAATTATATAATTGCTATGCAAGTTATCCAAGACCCGTCTCCTGCACGTCATTCATCCTGAGGAAGATTTCACTCAAAGACATCATTGATTCATTTAGAGTTCTTTCTCCTAAACTAATCATTTGAGAGGGTTATCCCAAGAACATTTTTCATTTGTTCCTTATTCAAGATATTACATTCTCAAATGTTTTGATCCCATTTCTCGCTATTAGAAAGTATTCTGAATACTTAAGTTAAAATTTATTTCGCTCAAGCTTCTTTAAATGTTGGTTAGTGGTTATTATTTATCTTTATATTGTTCAGAACTAAGCTTTCAAATTACATTTTTTAGATTGTCAGTATAATATATTACCTATTATTTAAGTTCACGCAATTTTGATTGTTTCTTAGAAACTCTTGGAGGTTGAATTGAAATCACTTTTCCTTGAGATTTCGCGCGTTTTCAATGGAAATGTTAGAAACTGCTTCTGCCAAAATTCGCCGAAAATAGTATAAGTCTTTTATTCTGTTAACAACTATTTTTCAAATTGAAATTTACTTAAATTCCGAGGTTTTATTTTTTTAAATGCTAGTTTCACGTAAGCGCATCGCTTACTCACTTTGTATTGACTGAGTTTGTAGAGGAATGGTCCCGTGAAGGCAGGTGATATGGCAGTTGTGGCCGCACTTGTTAAGTTGGCTCTGCTCTCAAGTCGAATAGGCGTAGAAATTCTGAAAATGTCACCACTGCATCACTAAATTACTATAAAAGTTTCCATTATAAGTCCTAATAACTCCTCTTTCCACGCTAGAAATTTGTTCTTCGAAAATATATTTGACATGGGATCTTATGGAAGATTGCGATATCTTAAGTAAAAAATATATTATATTGAATATGGTGGAACGATACATTCCTCTTGGAAAACTAATATTTAACATTTTATTGTAATATATTCGTTTTAATATGCACGTCTTCCAACGTTATAGGAGATATAAGCATTTAAAGTCTCAATATCTTCGAATTTCTCGTCGTGAAGGGGAAAATGGCAAAGGGGAAAGGGGAAATGGGAATTTTTATACCCTTACAGACTTACGTAGAAAAGCACGAATCACTCTTGAATTGCCAAATACGAGGTTTCCCTACGAGAGGAAAGAAAAGACTTTTATTAGAAAAAAGGCAAAAACGAAAAAGTGGCGCAAAGAATAATCACGTAAGAAACACTGGAAGCCTAAAGCGCAACCACGCGGAATAGGAAAACGGAGTGTGGAAATACGTGATCAAAACCGGTCGCAGGAAGGATGAGGTCAGAGCGATAATAACGCTGACGTCAATCGTTAGGTCGGGGGATGCCATAGGGTGTGGCCAGGAGAGTCATGGAGTCACTTGCCGTTATTATGAGAGGAGAAAATGGATGGCATGACGAGTGTATACAACCACTGACCGTACATTAATTTGAGAGATAGATTTTTTTACGCGTTAGCGTGGATGTCAGTTCCGATAGCTATTGATTTTTATTTTTTACTAGAATTTAATTATATTCATATGTTGGAAAAAATTATAGGGAGTAAATTTGGAGCATATATATATATATTTTTAAAAATATATGATAACATTTAATTTTTAAGTGTGATCCATCCGCTTACACATAAAATAACTTTTTTCCGTTTTAACCTCGTGCACCCTTTTTACTTAACAATTTCAGATGAAAGTCATGAATTATAATTTTTTTACCTTTTCCCAATAAAATGCATAATTTGACGGCAGTGATATTTCATTCAGGTTGTAAATTTTGGGTAACCTTAAAAATAGAGGATATTGTCTCATTGAATTGCAATCAGAACAAGGAAAATTGGGGACAATTCCTATCTGCATCTCGTATAATACGACAAATACAGGACATTTATTATCGAGGAATCATCCTCATAATCCAAATCACCTACGTTACTTACACTTACATTACGTCGTATTTCCGTGACAGGAAATGTGCCATCATTTATTGAAAATACCGGCTTAATTAGTATTTTAATTAGATATATAAATTATTATTTTGTGAAGCTTTTACTATATCCCTGTATTGAATAAACACAAAATTTTTATGCATTATAATTTAAATTTGTCTACAATGTGTCATTTCCCTCCATTGGGAGGTAATTTATATCATACAGGTATGACATGAAATTTTACATCAATTAAAGATCAAATTAGTCTCAATCCACTATGATTGTAATGATTAAATTAGAGAAAGCAACAAAAAAATTACTAGGAATTTTCGAAGGCGAACAGCGTAATGAGCCTAGATGATATTATTAAAATGGTAACTCTTCTCGCCATTGTGTCGACGCGATAGTTTTCTAAGAACTAAAATTATGAAAGAGATGAGTTCATTTTAAGCCCAGGTCTTTTGTGAAATTCAAGTCACAACGACGAATCTTAGATTAGAAGAAATGTTTTTGGTATTCCAGGTGATACTTCACATTTCAAAAACGGTATAATAGCATAATAATTGTTCATGCGAGTGGGAAGAGTTCACTGCAGGAAATACTTTCAGTATTCAGAATTTGAGAACGGCTGAGAATAGCTGGAGAATGGAAATGCACCTACATACTAATATTGCACCGAAAAGGGGTAATCCGGAGTTAAAAATCCGCAAAAAGGGCTTTTCTGTTAATGTTATCTCGCTATATTAAGGACATTTGCAGATAATTAGAGGAACAAAAAGTTTCACCATACTTGCAAATACTATTAGGTTCTGTCTAATCTGCCGGGTTATTATGCAAAATAAATATTTCCCCCACATGCCTACGTAAGTGGCAAAGGCCCATGGAAAATATCATGCTCACAATCGAATAGAAAGGGACCATTATTGTGAGTAAACATTGTGAATGCTTCTTTACTGTGGACTACGATCTTTTTTTACTAGCGAAAAAAGAAGAAAAAAATACTATTGAAACTTTTTTCTCGGAGTGATTGAAAACAGATTCGGTAAAAGGGATTATGACAAATAAAATTCCCGGTTCTCAAAAAAGTCAAATAATCTTCAGTTTTGCAAATGGACTTTACACGGTGGAAGCTGTGTTTACTATGGTATTTAAGTTATCGATTTCTTTGTGCAATAAATAGGCATGTGTTAAAGAGAGGGTAAAGAGTTTCGATTGGAACCAATTTGTATTTAAAGCATATCCGCTTTCGGTGTTTCCTCCGCTATTCTCACTTATCCTTGAAAATATTAATTTTATTTTAAATAAAATAATTCTACGTTAATAATTTAGTCTAAATAATTTACATGTTCCTTCGACAGGCAGATGTGTCCCATAACTATTTCGCTTCAATTGGCAGTAGCTTAATCGTGATGGGTGCGTGAAGCGGCTTCAGAGAAGCCTCCCTATGCGTTTGACCCTTCATCTATTAGACCCCGTTTTCAGGCTTCGCCGATTCACGGCCTCACTGTAAAACTGCCAAGTCTTATTTCTCAGGAAATTCTGAATTCTGGGCGGAACAAATGAAACCAATTCGATGATACTCATCCTTTTTCTGTTACACCTCTGTCAAAGCTGGAGTGCCATCCAAAAATACGTTTCCCTCCCATGAAACCCGTCTCAAAGTCAGGCAGCCACTAAGTCTCTACATCTTTTATAAAACTCGTGCAGTCTGGCTGGATCGTCATCTTGTCTGATATTATCCTCGAGGTTGAGCAACGCAGAAGGGAGAAAGGCAATATGAGCATTCAGCGTAATAAAGCGAACGGAAACGATCCTCCAAACGTTGAAGGGAATTTCATTACTTCGCAAGCTTCCACCCTCTGAGCAACGAGCAACGTGTATACATAGTTCGCCTTCTTCAACATCTCTCTCCCTCTCGTAGTAATTTCCAATTTTCCACATCCACCATTTATTTTCAGGGTCCCCTCATTCTCCTTTTCTCATCCTTCTACCTCTGTTTCAGAAACGATCCCTTTCTCTCCAATTTGATGAGTATCGTTTCCCCCTCGACCCCTATCACATTTCCCCGGAGCTCGTTTTTCTCGCTTCTTCACGTTTTACGGGGATGGCGTTGTACATCATCATAAACGGGGTTTACTTTTTCGCAAACATCCGAAAAAACAAAACCAGCCGCGAAAGCATGCATAAACTCTATCCGAGAATTTTACGAACGTTTTCAGGCCCACGCGGAGATGTTCCAGAAAGACTCGCCCACTACCGCTGCTCCCGTCCCGTCACTCATTTGTCCCACCCTACCCCTACCGCTCCACCCTACTCCTACTACTGCTTTCTCTCCCACCCTCTCCCCTTCTACCCCCGTCCTTTTGTGGGTCCCCTCCATCCCCCCTCCC
>LYUA01000173.1:1504097-1518262 GCA_002093875.1 Calopteryx splendens
TTAAGGCAGAATAACGAAAAGCACATTTTCATTTTAAAAATTCCCACCACTTTTGAGGTCTACGTATCAACATGCAATGATGTAATTCCATTCTTTTATAGGTTATTGAGATTTTTATCTTAGAAATTCTTGTCCCTATTTTGGTGAAATATAAATGGAATTAAGGAATACCGACGAGATGGGCATTTGCATTGCTCGAAAAAGATCGTGATGGCAACACTGATTCTTTATCCCACTCATATTTTTTTTAATTATAAGATACTAATGACCTTAGACATGTTATTACACACCACAGACGATGGAAAGTTTTATTTTGAGCACCTTTCCACTAAAATTAATGCCGGAGTGAAGTATAATTTTATTCCAATTAGTTATCAACCCGTTTCATGGTTGGAACTGAATGGCTAAGTAGTGAAAAGCTTTTCTGTGGTATTTTTCTTCTCTCTCATGACACTGCCTCGTTCGCATTTTTTTACCACAATTTAAATTTAGTTCCACCTCGGTAAATTGCATCCACGATGAATAAATGAATAGTATTTAATGCAAAACCTCATTACCAGTGAAGCACGTATTTTCTTTTAACAAACCCGAGGGCTCGTTATGGGTTAATCGGCGGGAGTGTCGATCCGATCCCGAAAATATTTCGAGGGATAGGGAGGGAATTCCCGGATTATTTACTTACTTTAAGTTAAAAATGCTGTACTGACATCATGCTCCAATTTTGTCAATTTTCAGCTACTTTGTTTCATTTTGTCACTTAATGAATGAGTAAATCTTTACCGAACCTATCATTTGCACCGAAAAATATTTAATGAAACAAATACATTTATGTGCCTTGCTCCATTTGAATGCAATAGATTTAATTAAATAAGAACACTTTTCCTATCGAATTTTCGTTCGCGCCATGATTTCATATATAAAGTGCATAGGCTGTCATCTGGTTCCCGGACAAATATTACTAGGCGTGGCCGAAAACCAATCAGCGATCATTTACCAGGGTTTACGGGTACATCAATTACGTGGCTTACGCCATCATCGTTGGCTCTAGGCATGCCTTTTTGTTCAACTACACCAAAAATTTTGTTTTTCACTTCTGCTTTCAGAGGCTGAGATAAAAATAAGACGAAATAAGATGGTTATGCATGTACTGTCTGAGTACCTTCTTACTATGGATCATAGTTATGAACAATCCATGTGAAGTGTACGCACATATATAGAGAAAAACTATGAGAATATCTAATGTAAATATTTGACTTCACGTCTCCTACATCTCTGTGAATGTGCACATTCGATTTTAAATACATTTATGTGAGAGTCTTGACGCCTCGGCGATTGGATATGCATAGTAAGCAGTATTTTAAACTGCTAAAGTGCATGGAATACTAGTGGAATTCCAGATATATTTCCATGTGTATTTTAAATATGTGCATAGCGAAATTCCACCCTGATGCCGCTTAAATTATCGAAATAGCTTTTTAAATGCTGGGGTAAAAGAATATTGCATGCAAAACTATCCCTTCAATTTAACAACTTTCTTTTATTAGGTGTCTAATTAAAATTGCTATTACCAATTTTATGTGTGTCACCGCGGACACAAAAAGTTTGACTATCTTATCACATTTTGATACTATTTAACACCGACCTGAATCAACTACAGGATCTATTTTTTCTCGTCAGAGTCATTTCAACAGCGTATTATATGGAACAAATATTTATATTTGACTTCATGAATTCATTTTTCGATTAAAAATTGGCTCATGTTTAAATTAAATTAAATTAGTGAAAATCGTACCCAATTTCACGTATCCTAATGATATTGTTGGCACAATAAATTGAAAAATGACAGACCAAGGCCAACTAGGGGGTCGAAGTGACGCCCCAGCTAAGCCATGACTAATTCAGTACTTGATACTGAGAAGATCATTCGTTTACAATACCATTATACAACAGTAAATAAAATATGAAATGTTCAGTATGGAGCAGTAAGGAAAACCAAATGTTTTTTGGAAAAAAATTCTAAATATGAACCCCATTCCTTTTTTGTGGATATCTATTCAAGTTCAACCGTGTACATCTAATGATGAACGACACCGTTAAAATAATCAACCCTAATTGCTGATAAATTAAAAATGCTGTTACTTCCACTCAGCGCTTAATTAACAAATTCGCTGCGTGGAAGTGACAATGCTTTTCATTTGTTAGTGATAATGCTGTCCTTCTACAAAATCACGCCGGAGTCCATCAAATTAATCAACCCGAAGGTTGATTTGATGGATGAGGGCAGACTTTTAACAGTTTACCCTCAGACAAGTGGAATTAACACAGTCAGGGAACGGCGAACGGTACCTTTCCCAGTGTTCCCTGCGGATTCCCGTGTGGCCATGGGAGTCGGGAAAATTAAAACACTGCCTGGGTTTTTCTAGTAAAGCTCGAAAGCTCCGGGACTCCTCAGTCAACAGCCGCATGCTCTACCCACTAAGCTATCACGTCGCAATGGAGTACGATGTTTGGATCTTTTTTATCCATAGATGTGAAGATTAGATTTTAATAATAACAGTTGATGATGGAAAATAAGATAATAGTGATATTTCATTCATATAATGAAGAGTATATCATTTCTGTCATGATACACGAACTTTATAATTCTTTTCAAGAAAATTAAAATACTAAAAATCTAGTTATTGCATTGAACTCATATCTCCATTTGCAATACGAGCGAGAAAATGAAATTCTTTCCATAATACCTCCGGAATACGAGCTATTACAAAAATGTTGTAGATTAATAATTTCCAGATATAAATTAAAAATTATGTTAAAAATAATTTGTGTTTAGAGAAATCTGATGAGGGAATCCGTCGACTTGACTTCGTTTTTATTTATCCTGGGTCGGATTTGGCGTGGTCGCCCCGTCTTCCCCCGGCCCATCTTCCAGTCGAGGCTACCTTATTCACAAATATATTTCTTACCAATTTTATTGGCAATGTTTGATAGTGGCGTGATGTCCATTTATGTAGCAAAGGTAATGTTAGAAATACAAGAATATGCGAAAGCTAATATACTCACTATGGATGATGGTACAAGTTAATAGTAAAATAAAATTCATCACTCTTCAATAAGTGTGTAGATATTACATTATTACAATTTAAACTCTCTAAGGTATTGGCGCGGATAATCTTAGCAGTTCTGCAGGTGGAAAATCGGTCTGCGGCGCGGTGAAGGAAATAGCCGCACTCCGCAGTAGATGATTTATTCCTCAAAGCCTTCGGTCGACGTGTAAAAGCCAGTAGCAGAGTTACCAGTGGATTGAGTGGATCCAAGTGGATACGATGTACCCGCGCCATCAATCCGAATGGTTTTTTGGGTTACTGGAATGAATTCATTCAATAATTCAGTTCGTTCTACTCGTGACTGTAAACGAAAGTATGGGAGAAATATGAAACGTATGTATTTAGATTACAGTCGTAAAAAATTATTTATTTTCAATGAGAAGAGAATTATGACTGGCGAATATTATCATTCGACTGCCTCAAAACCTGAGCAAACATTTATTTTAGTTCAAGAGTACGTCTAGCTTTATCATTTCTTTTTAAAAAGAAATTACCACAACAGAGAAATTTATTCACAAAGAAAGAATTCCATTCATACGAGACAAAATTCATTCAGGTATGCTAACACGACAATTTTATAATTCAAGGTTTAGGACCATCAATGCTAAAGTGGTTTTATCAAGATAAATAGCCACGACTGATTATGTCTGCGGAGAGAATTTTTTTGCGTGCACTGTGAGTTGCGTTAAAAATATAAATAATTTTTGTGGGTTGAAAAGACACAATGAGGTGACAGCTGGGCACATAATCGGTGGCTGAAGCTTTTCAATGATGGTTTATCCAGAATATGAACACACGTATAAATGATTACTGTTAAAACCACAGTTAAGAGATTAAGTTTTAAATTATTTAAAATGAACAAATATAAAGGTGAATAACATTTATCAATTATTTTACCCTCATACTTAAATATTGAAAAACTCAGGTCACATATCACGCTCAGAAAAACTCAGGCCAGGCCATGGAAAGCTCTATAATTATAGAGTCTATAAATGCCGTTGGTCATTCAATGTGAGAGGAATTTCCGCAAACACATTCCTCTTCGGATGCATCTAAATTTTTCATCGGATCCCTAATTCCAGTAGAAAAGGTTTTCGTCCTCCAATGCTCGAACTTTTCAGTGACGAGTGGCAATGAAACAAAGCGATCGGTGACGTAAATATTGTATATCCGATGACTCTCTACATTTCCTGCATTGGAATCATTCCCAAAGCTTTGGGGTTATAAATTCCATGCGGGTCGTGACCGTGAAATTCAGAATAGCGTTATTACGTTCCATGCGGAGTTCTCGCAATTTAACGGATATTCCGATTTGGAGGCTTCAAAATGAAAGCAGATGTTCCCAGGATGGAACGTTTTTGAGATGAGCACACTATTCCTCCACATAAAAACATAATGAACCAATGAAATGCAATTGATAATATAACTTCTGAATCTTTGTTGAACTCAAAAACAAGGTTGATTCCCTTCTTAAAGGGCAATTTATTAATAATCAACTTTTTGAGAGAACCATTCTAGTACTCACCTTTGAACTCCAATGGTAATCTCTCCCTCCATCAAAAATCCCCCATCCCAAACAAACCCATTGTAAGCGATGAAAAACTAGAAAACTCTCAACTAAAGCATAGAAAAGTGCAATAACAATAAAATAAAAAAGAAACACGGAAAAGTTAACCTCTGATGAAAACGTAAGTTACAATGCATTAAAAAAAACATTAATGCATGGAGTTTGCAATCTTCCACTATAAAGTATAGACTTTCAGCTAGGTAAATTACAACTGAAAATATTCGGTAAACAGGGAAATTATTCGGAAATAGAGCACTTGCTTTCCAGGAAAATGAAAAAGATATGATTAAGGAACTTCCAGAATTTTTATGATCTCAGAAATGAAAACTAATTAATTAAGCAGACGTGTGGTAGATCAATAGATAGACCGCTAGGCTACCTACAAAAGGACCCTGCTTCGATTCTAGACGACATCCTAGGCAGCCTCACGTTCATCCAAGCTGTCAGATTTTTCGGGTACCAGTTCTTCCTGGGAAACCGCAGGCGGCACAGGGAGAGGAACTGAAATCATCCCCCCCCCCCAACCCTGTGAGCTCTAACCTTACTTATCAAACCAACCTTCCGGTTGATTACTGTGGTTGGTTGGGTATGGATGAAAGGATTAATTTTAGTTACAAAATCGACTGTGCTGAGGCACATTTTGCTCAGTTATGAGAGACTTTTAAGGTTCAAAACGTCAGCATCGGTCGTTCTGCTATGACCCCGTCAGACTCCATCATTGAAAAATTTTAATAAGGCAAAAACTTGTCCCGTAAACTTTCATTAACTGGTATCGTATAAAGGCTGATATACGATACCAACAAGGTCAAAAGTGTGGGGTTCCAAGATTAGTTAGGTTGTTGTTGTTATTAGGAGAGGCGACTGACAGTTGAGGTCATTCGCGCCATTAGGGATAGGTAGTTAATATGCTATAGGTTGGAATCTCGAGGAATGGAGGAAGGGTGGAGAGAAACCCGGCGCCGGAATTAGCCTACTCTTACTCTCCACAATTTAAAGTCCCATCTGACGAGAGAAGGAGAACTTGAAATGCTCTCCACATAGCACCCAAGTAGGGATCGGGTCATCTCAAGAAAAAAAATTGCTATCACCGGGATTCAAACCCAGGACCTCGGGGTGGGAGGCCATTACACTAGCTACCACACCAACCCCATAAGTTAGGTATTTACACTTTATGATTCAATGCTTAATTTGGCTATTTAGCAATTAGTTGAGCCGTCACTGAGGAGAGCGGTCGCCAATCACGAATTGATTCAAAGGAATTTACAAAAATGACGTCTTTCAAGATAAAATTTCGCCGGTTGAATATCAGAAAAGGTTTCCTCTTTCCATTCAGACTTCGCAGTGTCTTTATTTTAAAAAAATGACGGCATGTAAAAGATTGCCATGGGAAAAACCGAATAAGGGAAATGGGACTTTAAGTACGCTATATTTTGGCATCTTTATCTACGCAGGAAATTGACTTCAATTTTTTCATACACTTCTTTACAGCCATTCCATCAATTTTCGTCGGCGTTTTCATCGGTGTTTTTCAGACAGAAGCACATGCTGCTTTCTGTTGCAGAAAATCCGGGACTTTCAAAAGTTTTTGCACGCGGTGAAAAATAATTTCGAAGTGTTTTGGGAAAAATGTATAATTTATAAAGGGACCTCCAATATTCCAGCAAGGAGTGCATCAAAAACTAAAGAAGCCTCTCCGTCCCAGGAAGGTAAAAAAAACTACCAACGGAATATAAAGTTGCAAGAAAGGCTTTATACACTAGCTTTCATCTCTTTTGAGAAGGCTTCTCTGGTTTAAAAAGAAAATATCGTCTCTCTACGATTCTGTGATAAGCATTATTGATGGCGAAATACGCCGTCGAATTCTATTAAAATATAAGTTGAGATGTGCCCAATTTACATCATTCACATTATGCTGTAAACTTTTTACCCAATTCACGACATATTATTGAGTTGCACCTAACCGAAAAATTACAAAATAATGATAAGACACCTACAATGAAATAATTTCCATGTGCGAGCGATTAAGAACTTTTAATGTGATGGTTGTCTTGTCTGGCTGACCTGATTTGACCTCACGGGCGAAGGAACTGTGACTTTCTTCGACTTAATTGCCTATAAACTGTATAATTTAATTTTTTTCCAATCCCTGTTTCACTGCAAAATGAAATGGTACCTATTTCACTGTAGCATGGATATGTGATATCACCCAAAATTTAAAGTATTGAATGATGCGTTACCCATTAATTACGCCCTCTTTTAAACGGCTTACTCCAAATATAATCTTTATTTCGAGTTTCAACGTTGCTAGAGTACAGGTAAACTACCCACCACTAACCTCAGTAATCAACCCTTAGGTTTGCTTTGATGCATGTTGTTAGACCTCATCTCGTTCTAAACGGTGATTTAAATTCAGACGCCAGAGTAGGCGGGCCAGTTATTTACCATGTTCCACCTGCGGTTTCCCGAAAGAACTTTTACCGAAAAAACACAGCTCAGGTGACAAAGGTGACGTCTAAAGCCACCGGGAATCGAACTCGAACCTTTAGGTTAGCAGCAGAGCTTCGTAACCAAACGCTCTGCCCATTTGACTACCAAGCCCCTGACAGAGTTATTATAAGCTAAGTAAATTGAATGCCATGTTATAGTGGGAAAAACACCGGCAATTTTTCATAGTGATTCATTATATATATTATGATATAATAACTGAATATGGTTTTAGAACATAAATAAAATCAAGGTGAACATTACAAATAGCAAAGACCCAAAGAAAAAAGCTTAACTTATAGACTAATCAACTTGATGTGGGAATTTTAAATGACTTAATGATAAATTCGGGGTGAGCTCTATCCTAACCTATCAAAACCAACATTCAGATGGATTTCTGTTCAGATGATGAAGAAGTATCCTTTGATTTTTATGCTGGCGAAAATTTTTGATTAAAAATGTTTTTGAACATTTCGCGAATAAGGGTGACAGTCAAATATAGGTATATTCTAGCATAGAAATAAATACATACCTTCACCTTCACTAAGCGTCAAGGACGAACCGAGAGGAACGAGCGATGGATCATGTAGTTGCCTCGGGATCTACTAGAACCACACTCGCTTCCCTCCGGGAAATCCTTTTAGGCCGTGACCAACCTGACCGCGACGGTAGCCTGGACATGCGGCGCGACTTGATATACGAGCGTGGTCACACTCAAGAGACGAGCATGACGGCAGTGAATGTATTACCGAGTGACGGCGTACGGTAGCCGTATCAAGAAATAAGATTATTTGAGATCCTCTTAATCCAATATCTCTTTAGCAATGTGAAACTCACAATAACGATGTAGCTATGTTCTACGTATGCTGTAAAATGTAAACACTCTGCCATTTTGCACCACTTGAAGAAAGTTACTTTGACTCATTTTATATCTCATGATTATAGAATGCAAGGATTATAATGCATAATAAAAATGAAAGCGACGTTCATTGAGGCATTAATGTAATTTATAAATAAATATATCTTAATGATCTGTATCGCGAAATGTGATTGTATAATTCCGTCGCCTGCTTCATCCACTGTTCTTTGTCCTCGGTGAACTCCGTGCTGAATAGTGAAGCATCTGTAGCTTCAAAAATACTTAGAGAGTTAGAGGTCCCGAGGCACATCTTAAAGCCACCTAGGCACTCCTTCCTTGAAACTGAAAATATACGCGTCATTCGCTCACCATTACCCAGTAACCTTCGGAGTAAATAACTAATGATTAACACCTCATTCTGAGGGTCAGGTCTCGCTTGTCCATAATCGATTAATTAAAATTATTCGCTTGAGAGAGAAAAGAAAAGTTTAACTTTAATTGATTAAAAAAGTTAAATTATTTTTCATCGATTTAAATATTTGACAATCGCTTAGTTTTACATTAAGTGGTTGGTTTTGGATAATTTTCCCAAGCCTGCTAAAATTCTTTCTTATTTTCTGGAAATAAAACAACTTCATTGGCGTTGGAGTTTAGTGGATTTCAAGTTTTGAAAGGGGTATTCAATATTAATAACACTCGATAGGAGAATAGGGAGTGATTCATTAAAACTTACAGAAGTTTCGAGAGTAATGATACGCGGGCAAATAGCATCAACCGTGAAAAGCCGTTTTCAGTAAATGGCAGGAAGTTCCTAAAAGAATGATAGAAAAAATCAAATAGGCATAATGACAAAGAACTTTGATGTGCAAGTAAAGAGAGAGAGACTTGTGGAATTCAATGACAAGTAGGATCAGATTACTAATTAGAGACATTTCGTGGCACAATTTATCTGATATCATACACAACATTATGCATAATAACATTATCATTCACAAGATAATTATAATGAATATCGTAACAGAAGTAATGATAGAATCCACAGGAGTTACAAAGAAAGGTTACGAAGGAATTAAGCGCTGCAAATGGGTCAAAAACGAATCCCCAATTGTTTCACAAGTTTTAGCATTAAAAAAATGTAATATTTGCAATTAAGTGCAATCTACGTAGCACTAGTGTGTCCATAAAAGACTTTCCGGCTATAATCATAAATCAGTATCAATATCCCTTTCATTAAAACACTTATCTAAATTTGGACTACATTATTTCTTCGTATCAAGAGCGTTACAATAAAAATGATCCACTGAAATAGTTTTTAAGACAGTTGAATTCGGAGAGGATCGAGCTATACTAATTGTCGGAGGAGCAACCCACCCGGTCACCTGGCTTAATTTCTATCCTTAAACTCTGCTTTAGTTCTTCAATAGTCTTCATTAGTGCTATTGTAATCCAAAGTGAAGGAACATTCTTTAAAAATAAATGGTCATAGTTATCCGTAGTGGTGAATCAATTTCTAAGGATCGCCCAAGGCTGAGAATATGGCTCTCAGAAAAATCCAAACCATAAATACGTGGCGTAAAAATGCAGTATTTACTTCGTAGTCGGAATTTGAACATCCAAATTTCAAGTTAGGCAGCGAGCGCATTATTCAGCGGACTGACCAAGCAGCCAGAATCTTCATAATTATCGATCCGAAGGTTAGTTGAACTCGCCGGGGTAGCTCATCTCACTCTAATCCCGACATAAAATGTAATCAAGCAATCAGGAAAGGGGGTCGGAACGTCCAGGTACCACGCCGTTTATGCATACCCAGGCAGATCAAATATGTGGTCAGAGAATATCACAACGTCCAAACATTTAGATTTGAAAACGATATCATTCTGTCAGCTGTCGACTACTTTTTTACTTACGTAACCAATAGCATGCTGCGTAGGGAAGTAAAAATTAGCAATAGCAAATTCTAAGTAATACTAGATGACATAACTTTGGGCGTAGCATTGTTGACTGATTAAGATGCAATAAACACATACGAAATTAAGCATAAAAACTTATTTTCCTAATTTACTGATATTCAATACGATAATGCGTTGGTATGAGACATGTCAGGAGGAAATTCAGCATAGTCAAGGTCTGGCTTCATGATTTTTCTTCTGACTTTCATTGTCCCAATGTGTCACTTACTTGCGTTATACCACGGATATTGCAGGATATTTATCAATTAACCGCTGCCTACTTAGGCGTGACTAACTAGATACTGAATGGAGTTACATTAAGTTATACAGCCGGTCGTAATCATAAGATACAAGTAAAACATGTTCTTATACGCTAAATACGCATTGGCATGACACAAATACGGAATAATCACGGTGATATAAAGAAAATATCACAGAGGAATAGAGGCATAAATCTATTCCTCTTGTGGAAGCATGGACACTAAGAGACAAAGAAATGAGAAGCCTGATATCGATCATAAAAAACTGATAAAAACTCTGATATCGACTATACCTGAAATTTTTTTGTGGTGGTAACGAAAATAAATGAACGTGCGACTTACATTCTGCTGTGAAAATAATCCACGGGGACCAATTTTTCATTTTACATAGATGGATTGTTTTAGAAGGTAGCTTAATGACAACGCGAACAGAGAAATGACCGTCAATGCCAGCCGCGTGGCGATCGCTTATTAGGCACGTTCGCGGAAGCCTGACGGGCGAGCATAACGCATGCGTTCATAGTCGCGCGTTCACAGTTGCGATTGGGTTCAAAAATGACTCATGCTTGCCTCAGAAAACTCACGTCATTCCCCGTATGCATTACTCACTGAGAATCTGATAGCATTTAATGTTTCATTGCATGAAGCAGTGAGAAAGAGAGACGCGACAGGGGACGCCCGTCGATGAGATGGGTTGGTAAAATCAAGGGTTCTACCTGCATTAATCGTGAATCTGCCTCCACGGAAGCAGAGATGCAAGATGAGTAGAGACAGTTTGGTAGCTCTTGAATCATGCCCCATGGTGATTGGGTGATTGCAACTCTTAATACAATAGGACCTGAAATGGAATAAATGCAAGCAATTTAATAAAAACAAACTCATTCAAATCTTTAATCAATCAATCACAGTAATCAACCCGAAGGTCGGTTTGATAGGTGAGGATAGATCTCAGCCAGTACTAAGCTCATCGGTGTGTGAAATTCACACATCAGAGCAGGGGGGGCCAGTTCCTTTCCCTGTAAATCTTTAATAACCTAATAAAAATGTGTACCTATAGACAATACTGAAAATTCGATCAAATTTAAAAATGAAGATCAAAAATATTTGAAAGCACTCATAGTCAGGCACTAAGTAAAATAATTAATGGATGTGAATGTTTTATGGGTATGCTATCTTTGCGAGTGATTGTTAATCTGAATTATACTGTGTTTTAGAATAGATGAAAAACTATTGTATAACATTCTGTGCGTGAACTCCTAATTTAATGCCGACGATCGGTGGGATTCCTTCGGCCTATCCACCTCTCCCTCATTACTACCAAAAGCCGATCAATCACAGACTCTAATGACTTAAATGACCTAATAATCGCCATAATAACATAATGGAAAAACTGGCGAAATAAATAATAACTTTAAGACTGTCTCCTTTTATGCGAAAAGGCAAAATAATATAAAAATGAAGTTTTTCAGATTGGAATCCATATTAAAGCAAAGCAACTTTATTTATGACATGCATGCATATTTCATAGTACGGGACGGGGAATGGAGTACGCTGAACACTTCGTGACAATATACAACAATGAGTAACATAGAACTGACCCATATGGATTTTCCACGACTATTTAAACGAAGGCATCGCGAAGGTTTTTCTGAGACCGAATGTGTCAAGGCGAACCTGAAACATTTGCCAATGAAAAAAGAGACTGCACCCAACGGATCGGTCATTGGGCTGATGTCGATAGATTAAGAACGTATATTCTAATCCTTAAGTTATTCACACCTTGCCAGCAGCTGGGTCTCGACATCTCCTTCTTGCCTTTCATTTTCTTCTTTGGTTTTGTCTTCTTTGGTTTTTATTGACAGGGCCCTTTGTAAGATTGATTTGCATCAAATTTTCTGCCAATTCGGTGTGGTCATAAATTTAATCTATTAAACTGCCTATCTTATACTTAGAAAGCCAAAAATTGGGGATTCTTCACGGCATCGTCGTAAATGAATCCTACTTTGAAGGGATTGATCATGCCGATCACATAAAGTTTTTAATCGATTGAGAAATAAATTCCTTCCTGCATGCGGCATGAGCCCAAGTGATTCTTCTTCAGCTGCAAGAATCCTTCTTTATCTTATCTATTTCTCCTCGCTGTATGAATAAGTTTCATAGCAGACAACTCGTAAATTTCAGAACACCATTTCCGAAGTTTTCTCAAGATAAAAGTCTTAGTATTGGCTCTGAAAAGACTATTACCACGTTCAAAATACCCATTAATTTTTAAAGATATAGGCTTGAAGTTAATTCCCTTGCGTCCCGAAGAAATCTTTTATCACAAGGGTAATACGAGTATATGGGAGGAGTGTGAAGAAAATACTACTCCCAGGGGAACGGAAGATGAGGAAGCAAAGGTAATAGAAATTGAATTATAAAAATTACTCTATAAAGGGCGTAAATTTACCCCATCTCTGGAGTAATTTTTTTCAATCATTGGCATCTTCTACCAATTTAATGCATGCTTTTAAGTACTAATCGTGAGAGTTCTTTTCACAGAGAATAATTTTTCGAATGTCATGGTTTTGGCGATCTTCCCAATATTTAGTCATTAACGTCGTCGTGTTTTGAAAGACATTTTTCACCCCATTATCATTTAATATATTTTTCAGGTAAAATGTTTATTAGAGGAAATTAGTTTGAAATACGATATTAAAAAATGTTTAAGTTGGCGAAGACGGCAAAGGTGATGAATAATGGTCTCCTTGAAATTTCTCTCTATAAAAAATCTATTAAGCAGGAATATAATTCCTTGAAAACAGATCACCAATGGCTTCCAATGTATGAATTTTAAAATGTATTTTTTTTTAAATTGTGAAATTTGCTACTGCGTAGTGGTTGCTTTAGAATAAATTCTTTTTATTCATTAACACACATTCATTTTATTCATTAACACATCTTTTCTAGCCAATGGGTACATTTTTCGTGCATTTACCTCCTGCTTTGTTTAACATTCCTCGCTACAAGATAAATAGCACTTTGCAATTAACTTCGCTCAACTTCTGAGGACTGTTTCATTTATTTCAAAAATAAAATTCTCCAAATTTCTATACGAGACGTATTAAGCAGTAATCTGTGGCTATAAACAGGTTTCCTTTCCTCCAAGGGATAAAAAAAACGTCCGTAAAATTGCTGGTAAATATTATGTTCTGGAAAACTCTGTCTTCCTCGCGGACAACTCTTAAAATCCCATTTCATGTAAATAGAATGTTTGCTGGGATTCACTCTTCCCGTTTGCATATATTCTGGCCGGAAGAGCGGGAAACTCCGAGCAAATAAGCCGAGTAAATAACTTGAAGGACAAGCGGGCGAACGAAATCGGGAACCACTCCGGCCTAGAGAGAGAAACGACCAAAATGAACGGTGCCTTACACAAAGATTTCCATTAAGTTCCATTAAGTGCAAGCAGAGTGTGGTCCGAGATGATTTTGAGAGCGGAAGCGCAAATCGTCCCTCCTCCGTCGCTGTTTAACTCCGCTGCGACAGTCTGTCATCCCTCCAATGACTTTTGAGCAGTTTTATTCATCAACGGACCCACTGCGTAATTCGAGCTTTGAGAGCTACGATAAATGTCGCACGGGAATGATCCGAACACGGCCGATAACAACCTCCCCACGGGACGGGAATAAAATCGAAAGAGGAACAACCATAAAGCCCTTGATGGAATTCTCCTTTTGATCTCCTAGCACCCACAAAGGAAGACAATATTTCCTCGCGAGCAAAAGGGAAAAGGACTAAAGGAGATGCTCGAGAACGCACGATGCCACCGAGTTTACATCACCCGCCGTCAGGTGGCGGAGCCGTTGGAGGGTCTGCGTGGAGGAGGAAAGGGGTCGCCAGGGAGAGAGGAATGGTGCGAGAGGGTGGGACAATCGATTGAGAGGGGGGCGGGGGGGG
>LYUA01000173.1:1544223-1555151 GCA_002093875.1 Calopteryx splendens
TATATATATATACTTGTAATTATATACACATATATATGTGTATATTATTATTATTATTATTATTATTATTATATTACACATATATACGCAGAGTTATATACACACATAAACACACTCTTCCATTGAAATTCTGTTCTTTTTATCATCGGACGAACATTTAACTTTATCAGCATCAAGCCCATTCGGATTTCCAGTGCCCAAGGTTTTAATGAGAAATACCTTAAAATATTCGTTGATTCCCAACAATACTTTAAATTATACCTTGGTTGCTAATACAAATTTTTAAGAAAAAGATGAAATAACAGCTAACAACTCTTTGAATTTCCAACTAATTTTATACACTGCCTCAAGGCATCAATCTTTGATCCATTTTAAGATGCGATTTTTAAGCTTGTGAGAACCAAACTAGGAAATAATTTTGAATTTCTTGGTTTATATTTTTAATATTACAATTATTAAAATATATATGTTTTGCTTGGTAGTGTACCGGCTAATTATAGTGTTTCCTCGCATCATAAAATTTATTCCCAAATTTTATATATACCTAACCTCAAAATGAATTCAGTTTAAAGGTCCGGTAAAAGAATTCAATTTTTATCAAACACTTTCAAATATGTTTATGATTTTATCATTTAGTATTAATCACATATTTAG
Organism: Calopteryx splendens; assembly: GCA_002093875.1. NCBI lineage: Eukaryota > Metazoa > Arthropoda > Insecta > Odonata > Calopterygidae > Calopteryx > Calopteryx splendens. The sequence continues at coordinate 1,544,878 of LYUA01000173.1, forward strand.
AATTTTAACCTGATCACTTTAAAACCTTTCCAGATTTCCAGAGAGTATCCCTCTCAATTAGTATAAAGTAGTTTCTGAATTTATCTTTTATGGAATAATTATTCTTATCTGAATTCTAGCCTTGATCGTTGATATTATGGGTACACACCTACGTTACGTTTCAACATCGCTCAGTGTTTCGATCTATGATTTTTCATTAGTTTCCAGTTACAGAGATTAAACAACAAACAAGAACACTTTTCGGCAAGGAATATTGACCTCATAATGAAAGCGATCGGATAAAAGAAAGGCGCATTCAAAAAGTATTGACACGCACCGAATGTCTTACTGTGAGTTTATGAAATTATTCCTAATCAGAACTTAATTTTGACCAATTACCGCTAATTAAACAATAAAGAATAATTATACTTAATTAAAAACCTGTAACCATTAGAAATAAAAAATATTTCTCCCATTATTCAGCAATTATTTTGCCTTCGACTGCAAAAAAGTGACTTTTTTTAGAGTTTTCAGCCATTAATTTAATGCTACTGAACATGGCCGAAACACCCGAATAGATCTGATTTATTTACCGCCACCGACGCATTCGATGATTTAATTCACTCACGGACTTCCCGACTGGGAACCCTTATCAAATTTCCCAGTTCAGCACGCGCGGGCTTCATAAAAAAAAACACAAAAATTGTTTTGATAACAATATAAAGGAAGCAATGGAAGGGACATTTAACTGACATCCAGGAGCAACTTTGGTACGGACGCGGAGCTTACCCCGGGAATCGCCAAGTCCCTCACTCCCCATGCCTCCCCGTGCCCTTCAAACCCATCGCCCACCGCGCACACACAAAAGCACACTCTCCACATCTCCGCCCGACGCCTGTCGAATCATCAAACGGGCCGAGATTGTGCAGAGCGGGGAAAGATCGATGACGAAGCATTAAATCAGCGACATCCCTCCCTTTATCCTCCGCTCTCTCTCTCCCTCTCTCGCCCGTGACCCCTGCTGCCACGCTCTCCTTTTGCCCTGTCCCACCGAGAAGGCGACCGTCAAACAACCCTCCGACTCCAGCGCTCGCATCCCGACCGAATGCGAATGCCCCTTCCACCTACACTCCTCCCCGCCATAAAAACAACTACTCTTTTCGGTTGCTCTCTCCCTCTCTCTCCGCGTCTCTCCCTCCTTTCCGTTACCCCGAAATTCTCCTCTAGTGTACATCCATCCGTCTAAACATCTCTCCCCCTAAGAGTTTACGACGCGCGCAATATTCCACCGGAAAAGACTCGGAAAGCTCACCACGACTCTCGACGAATTACCACAGAATTAATCTTGGAGGTTTACTAGCCAGAAGGGGGCAAGGGGGAGTCTATCCATCCTTAATTCCGCCTTCGTTTCCCCGCATCATTTCCCGCCTCGCGTCCTGCCTCGGGACCTCGATTTGGGTGTTTCCCCGCCTGGGTTGGCAGAGCCACACCCTGTCTATTTTTCGCCGAAACCTCACCATCACTCCCTTCTCCTCAAACCACCCACCACCCCTCCACCCCCGTCCTCCCCAGAGTGCGCTATTTATTTTTTACGAAAACCGTCCCGCGTCATTGCCTTCGTCTCGGTCTTTGCCCACCAGCAAATAGGGTTCCAGCGGATGGCTGAATTGCTCCCATCCATTTTGCCGAAGTTGATATTTTTCCCGAGGAGTTGTAGTTCTAAAGGTGGTTCTGGTTGAGGATTTCAACTCGGGCGGTGCTGCTCCTATTTTTTTAATGAGTCGTCCACTTTGTCTGTTGGATTTCAATTTCTAGTATTGAAAAAAAGGATGTTTAATTACATTTTGATGAAAAAGAGTTCATTGAAACTTAATGCAAAGTTTTAATTGCGTTAAGAGACGAAATGATGAGGAGGATTGGATCCTTTAAAACCAACGGAGAAACTTCTTTCCCTTCTCGTTTGGTAACGCATAGAATGGATTGCTAATGAAAAAAAAAACCTTTAAAGGCCCCCAAGTCTTGCCGTTCCCACAAATCCTTTTGTCGACGGCCATTTTCCCTTCCGCGAGGCGGGGTCTTTTACATCTTCTGTTAGTCTTCTCACTTAACCACTACATTCCCGTGGCTCCTCTTCCCGCCCCCACCTCACCCCGTTAAACCCACCCGCTCAAAACCGTTATTCTTCTCGAGGAAGTCTACCGGCAGCACTCGGCGTATCCCATTCAAAACCCATTCCCTTTGAGGGAACTCTACAAAGCGGACGAGAGAGGCTGCGTGTGCACAAGTGTGCACGGCACATGCCTCCGAGGTAAGTCACAGTATAAGACGTGTCTGGATGCATGCACGGGGGGTGGGGGGGGTTGGAGGGGGCGTGAATTCAGCCAGACCCCACGACGGGGCGGGTGAAGGGATGACCGGGGTGACGGGAAGCGAGGAGGGAACGTGGAAGAACGTTCGTGGGCAGTAAAGAAAGCTCCAGGAGATATTGGATGGTGAGGGAGTGGGAAAGAGTAGAGAGGGAGGAAGGAATGGTACAGAGAGTTGAGTATTGGGAGAGTGGAACGGTTGCTGGGTTAATGGACGTCGACCCCAATTTTATCACATTTTCAAACCCCTCCCCCCATTCCCTTTCCTCCCCCCGAGACTCACCCCCCTTGTTTTTGTGTTAACTACCGACTCCGTGAAATGAAGTGCTTTTAACACGTAATTGGATTTTTGAAATCTTCTCAGAGGACCCAAACGAGATTTCCCTGCCGTTAAACTAACTGAGGGTAGCATTGTCTCATGTGCCGAGGGTTTTATAGCATTTCTCATTAGGAATAAAAAAGGAATTATCCCAGTAATTCTATGTTAAAGGGTATTCCTCCAAAACTTTATGAGGATCCAGGGAGCTAGTGGAGACTGCAATTCGGTCTCACCAAATAATGTCTTTGTTCCTTTGTTTTAATGTCCTCCTGAGGGCATCCAGCAGGTTGTTCGAAGAGAATCAGCGGCGACGCCGACCAATCACAAATTTAGACCTTGGCCACCGAGTCGTGCTTGAAAGTCGTTTGCAGTAGATATTTTTTCTTAAAATTCCACTACAAAACTTAAACTAAAAAATAAAACACACTTAATAAAATTCACCAATTTAGAATACAATTAACAAAAATCACTTTTGCAAGATATATGGATTCAAAACAATGGTTGCATCGCAGTTCGAACTTCCATGCCTACATATTTTTCGACAGTACTTGTCCAATCGACATCTAGTAAGCGCAAGATTCCTCATTTGGTTAAATTAACCACAGAACTGCACTAGAACTTAAAAAATAAATAGTTTCTTATCTTGCGAGGCAGCAAAATGATGGAGTGTGGTTATTTTAAATGAGATTGCCCGCTATCTCAAAAAATATGAAAGATGGTAGAGGAGCAGTTAATCTCGAATCGCTCGTCTTATTCGATCAATATGAAGTGGAGATAGCAAGCTATCTCAAGTAAGTTTTTAAAATCGAATTATTATTATACCCCTTGATGTCTTAAAGAAGTTAATCTGCTTATGCCAACTCAGTTTAAAAAAAACAAGAGTGGAGAAAGACGGAAGTTCAATTAGCGGAACTAATTTACTTATTTCAATATTTCTGTGTCATTTATCATTTAATGTCATACCCAAATGTTCAAGCTGATCCTCCGTTCTCTACCACTGAACTAGTTTGAGAACCAAAACGGGATCGTTAACTGCTTAGCGGTAAAAAGTTTCCTTAGTATTGGCACATCTGTGTGACCAAGTTACTCGTATTTTTTGTCCTTATTGAAGTGGCATCCTCAAGTTTGTTCTTGTTCTTGCTAAAATCCAATCTCTAAGTTTAAAATTAAAAACATTTTTTTAGATCGCATCTTCGTAGTTCAGGCTATTAAATTCTAAGGAACCTCCTATATTGCTTTCAAGCAAGCAAACGAAGAACTTCTTGTGAATAGCGAAGGGGACATCTTTGGTGTAATCTATATTTCACAATATTTAACATTTTAGGTCCTTAATGCCAATAGAATTCACAAAACTAAAATTCACATAAATTTAATAAAAATATGGCATTAATGGGATTTTAATTGTTTTAGTTTAATGGTATTTTTAATTTTCGAATTGTATTTTGTGATAAACTAAAGGCAGTTTCATGATTCAACCTTCGCGAAGATGTAGGCAGTAATACACTCAGTGATGGAATATTTTTAATCAAAGATAATCATTTAATAGAATAAGACAGCGTGAAATATTTCATTGTCACACACTCAATTATTCTGAAGTCAAATATGGACTCACTCACCAATCAGTCGATATGCATGTCATTACTAAAACAAATGGTTTTATTCACCAGATCCTATCAGTTATTCTATTCGGTCCGAAATAGCGCAATGAGAGAGTATCGTGACAACGGTAAAGAATAATTTAATTATATATGCATACATTTATAGAACTGAACATTTTATACATTGATGACTTAATCTCTAGATGTACATAAAACGAGGACTGCAAAGTTTGAAGTAAGGAAAAATTTAAATTAAATGACAGGAAGAAAATTTAATCACTATTGATACGATAAAATACCGAGACATGAGTAATAAAATGGACTGCGAGACTCTTTTATTCGATCTTGAAGATATTATCGCTGCATCACATGCACCCTTCACTCGTTTTACGAGTTGGGCATTCAGCTAAATCTGAAAAAACATATTCAAAGAAACTGACAGTAACTTGAGCTGAGTCACCCGCTTTTGCATATAAATATGCGACAATATTCAATATTTAAACACTATTTTAAATATAAAATAAAGAACCGGGGCTCAAACTCGGATCCCTCGATTTCCGGCGGAGTGCTTTAGCCAGTTAAGCTCTCCAGGCGTCCTCTTGCGCTGTGATAAGAAAATACACTATTACACTCATACACTGATTAGACACTACACCACACTATTACAATCAAAAATTCAAGATGAGGCCTGGGTAGATTAACTGGCTAAAGCACTCGGCCGGAAGTCGAGGAATCCGGGCTCGAGTCTCCGTTCATGCGAATGATTTTGGCATTGTGAATTTTTTCTTATATGATAAATTAATATATTATAGATGAATTAATTGGTTATCACAGCAACATTGGACCTCTCAAGGAGGAAGCGCGTTCGAGAATGCGGCTTCATTAAAAGATTGAAATTAAAAACTTTAATCGTTCAACGGTAGCTCTTTACATGAATTGAAAAGATTGAAAAAGGTAAGGAGATAGGTATGCCATTTCTCATTTGTTAGACCTCATGTTGAATACTCATCAAGCCCCAACTCAACAATACTCAACAGTCATACCGAAATTAAGGAACATATATTGACTTACGAAGGATGGAAGGAATAAATTTTATTTTAAAAGCAAAATAACAAGAGAGGCAACCATTTAAACTGCATTAAAAATGAAAATACGCAATTATCTTGCAAAATTTCATGATTAAATCATGAGGTTCCCTCAACGGTTGGTTATATAACACCTTCTTTCATACGCCTCGTTAGCGGTTTGAATGGAATAACTTAGAAATGATTATGCGAGTCAAATTAAAAAGAGGAACATAAAATTTATAAGTTTTACGTATAGGTAAAAATATATGAAGAGAACTCAAAACTAAAATACAGCTAAACCTTTCCAATACTAAATTTACTTATATTTAAATTGAACACACCTGTTCATCAATCGTATAGGTTACCAATCGACACAATTAAGGTAGATATTTGTTTTTTTATCCACCCTTTATCCTCCAATTCAAAATTGGATGTAATTTCCTTTTTAATTTTTTTTAAATCAATAGCAGAGGAAATTTAAAATCGGTTTACCGCAACAATCATAACAAGGAGCCTGAGCATAGAAAAAAATCGTTTTTCATTTCATGTAAATAAACATATTAAGTATTTTATACTATGTATTTTTGTATTTACTCTTGTTTATTTACTGTGTCCATCGGGAGTTATTAATTCATTTTGGGCAGTACATTAATCAGGCGCAAATTATGACTGACGGGACATCGATCGGCTTATGGCCAAAATACGAATTAATACGCCCAAGAGGCAATATTAACACTCATTGATTTCCTAATTGTTCCGTATGGTAATATCCCCGCATGTTGAAATTCATTCCATTGAGTATTACCGATTCATGGCAGAGATTATTCTGAGTAATATTTAATATATAAAAATAAAATAAAATTCTAAATTTCCATTTTTATCTACGTTCATAATCCCAACAATTTCCTTTAAAATAAAGGTAGGTACTTTTAAAATCAAAATATTATGCTCTCCTACCTACACACACTAGGTGCTACCCAAAGTTGCAGATAATTTGAATATGCCACCCAAACCAGTGCCAGTACGAACTTATGCCGCTAAATCGCACTTGGTGTGTATTTCAGTTACCTGTCTGCCAAGCAGTAACTTCGTGAAAGCATGTGTTCCTTAGTTTTTGTTGTTTTATTTAGACCGTTTTCTTCCCTGTCTGAGAAATCGGGAATGGCTGACGCTAAGTAAGTATATCTACATTAAGATTTGTTTCAAGATCAAGAAAACTGCTGCAGAAACCAACCGAATGCTAAAGGAGGCTTTTAGTGAGCAAGTTCTAAGAAAAGCAAGAAGGTTTGAGTGGTTTAAGTGTTTTAAAATGGCCGGGAGTCTGAGGATAATGACACGCATTCGGGTCGGCCGTCATCATGCACGACTCAAGAAATGATTGCGAAAGTCATGAAGAGATCCTTGACATGTCCGAAGACAGCCCATCCATGACGTCTGTGATAGGGTTGGACTATCATAAGGGAAATTTCAACGTATTCCTGCGGATGCACTGAACATGAGAAAAATCCAAGAAAAAGTTCGATATGACCCAAGCATCCTGCCCAGAGTCATAACTGCCTATGAATCTTGGTTACAAGGGTATGACCCAGAAACAAAGCTGCAATCTTCACAGTGGCTGACATTTTGGAATTCGAAGGCAGAAAAGAACACAGCGTAACGAAAATAACAAAAAAACAAAGATACACGTACGCTTGCGAAGGTGCCGCTTGATAGACTGGCAGCTGAAATACACACATAGTGGCAATTATCGGCAGATATGTTAACTGTTATTGGTTTTGGTGAAATAATAAAACCCTCGGCAACTTTGGATAGCATCTCATACACAACAATCTGGCTTGTTGAAGTACATAAAATTGAACACTAGTACAACATTGCTTATAGCGGAAATATCAAAAATGGATATCAGATTAAAAATCTATGCGTTGAAAGGCATAATCCGTCACTTATTCTCTTTATATCACGTAAAATAACTTGCATTTCTTTAATAAATTCCAAAACTATTCTAATAGGATTCAGATGAATCTATTACGTTTTAATTGATTATGGCACCAGTTCATCCCTTTAATATATTTTCATTAAAAAATAAATTTTAAAATAACGTAATCTTAATGATTAAAACCGTATAATCGTTCTGATAACTCTCATTCGTAAATAAATATCCCTATAGTCGAGCTTTTGTATGCGATCAGACGTCACACCGGTAGGTCCTTTTATCAGGTTAAAAGCTAAATCATCCACAGCCCACAATGGAGCATGCTTTACGGCCAACTTCAGTGATAGGTGTCCAGCCCATTTACCAAAAATTGTGGTTGAAACGACATGCATTCCTAAAGGCCTCAGATGGAAAAGACGTGTAGTGAGAATGAATGGCAGCGTCAAAGGACATACGCCGGGATGACAGATAGTGCAACTGAAAGACAGCGTTCGTGTCCGGGATGAATTTCTATCTTAATTGATTTTCCAATGATATCAAGTGCACCTGATCAATGGATAAAAGCACTTTCGAGTAATTCCAAATAAGGGTTCTGTGCATCGAGTCCTCTCTTTCCATTCACGCTATAGTTAAAAAAAATCAGTACCCTCGGGGTTTATCTAGTACAGGTACTCAATCTGCTCGCACGTAATTTAGCCATCAAATGTCTGCGTATTTTTTCCAAAAATAAAGCAGAAACTCGTCATGCTTCCTAAGGGCGTGTGGACTGAAAACGAACGACATGATAGAATTACGAAAGCTGAAATCTGATTGGTAAAATTTACTCCGACTAGTTCCCGGGAGCTCGTTAAGGAAAGGCGAATAAATGAAAAGAGACGGGATGAAGGCTCAACTCACATATAAAAATACGGCGAAAGAAAATTCAAGGAAAGAAATGCTGCGTAATATTTTTCCTTTGAAGCGTTCAGAACTGAAAAGAAGTCAACTCTTTTAATTTTTTTCATTGATTTGCTAGCTGAACTAATTTTCTAGAAATGTCGTTTTCTCTTCGTCTCGAACACAATACAAGTTAAGCATCTTATGGAATGGAAGAATAATTTAATATGCGGGAATTTTCCTTGACATGCAAATCTAATTCAAACCAAAGAAATGTTATTAATGTTTACACAAACCAAGGAATACTGTGCCTGGATATCCTACTAATTTCATTACGAATTGCTCTTAGGAGAGACAAAATAAGAAAGCATTAATAAAAAACATTGACATACTAACGAATAATATTCGCTGTCCCTCAACGATTAACCCATACGTCGTGATGATTAAGTCACAGTCACTAACGATCCAAAATCACAAAAATCCCAATCAATCTGTGTCGACGATCAACTATTCACACTTTCAAAAGAACTCTCTTGACGTGAAGTGAAGTCTTTAACCCTTTCAGTTCCTGAAATTTGTTACAGGCGTGTATAGAATTCTTAAAAGATGAACTAAATTCTAAAGGTGAAAAAATAAAGATTGAAATAGATGAAAATTACTTGACGAAATACCTACTTCATACTTTAATTAGTAAACAATTTTTGGAGATAGTTCGCAACTAACGTGTTCTGACTCACTTTCGGCTTAACAGCGAACACAACAAAACTATGCTTTTTTAGGTAATAGTATTGTTCCTGCACATGAAGCACTATTGTATCTTAATTTTCCGTGTTTAAACAAAAGGTGTTTATTAAACTCTCATGTATCTCAATACACACATTTTGAGAGATAATACTAATACTAATTATGAATGGATGTAGATAATATAGTTTTATAAGTAATTATTGATACCTTCTATTACGCATGCAACGCATCAACTTAAAGAACGGGATTTAAGAGATAATTTTACTGTGCGCTCCAGGGTAGGATAATTACTCCATTTATTCTTTTATGAATCTAACCATTGCAAACACGCATTTTTATAGAATACAAAGTCATTTCATCAACATAAATTAAAAAGCAAAAATAAATAATTCAGTGACAAATCTCCATCACCGTAACAAAGGCTCACTTGATGCAAACAAGCACTCGGCTTGTTTTTTTCCACCCTTCCCTTTAGTTTATTTCGACCGTGAAGTGGTTTTTATTCTTCCCTTTATTTTATGGACTTGTAATTGTGACCTCTGGCGCAACCAACTCAAAGTCTGTGAGCCGTGATTGAGTCTGGATTGTTTCCTTAACGCAGGATCCTCTTTTGGAAGGTATCGACTGCGCATAAAGTTGTACGATTGAAGTTTTAACGTATGCATGCATGAAATGCTAATTTATTACGATGATGGAAACTTGTAGCTATGGTAATTACTGTTTAATACGCTGTCAGTAACTCTATTCTTATGCTGCATGTCTCCATTGCTCCATTAAAAACGCCACGCTCAATTTGCTTGCGCTTGTTTAGTTTTCCAACCATATAAAGTCTCCGGTAAACTTAGATCTATTTCCAGTAACCCTAGATGAAAATAACCTAATTATCTAGAATACATTTCTCTGTAACCGTGGATGAGTACCTAATATTTTAAAGTCGTTCGCGAACGCTGTAATGGGTGGCATGGTAAGATTGGTTTCCATTAGAGTGGTAAAGTGACGGATACAAATATTTACGTAACATATAAGAAATGTTTTCCTCAAATAATACAGAATAACGACAGCTGAGACGTCTAATATTTACTTTTTATCCGAGGCTCGTGTTTATCTAGAGAGGCAAGTCCCGTGGATGGAAGAGAAGCCGAACGTCTACGGATTTACCAGAATAAATATTCGTTCCAAGGAGTATGCCGTAGGGTTATGAGTCTCAGTCAGATAAAAACACATTCACATATCAGATTACAGATTTACAGCCAAGTTAATAAGGTTATGGTGATAAAGTTATAGCTAAATACTCATTTTTTAACAAGCTAATTTCGTAAGGTTAATAAACACCTTACTTGGGATTAATTGCAGTCCATTTACTATGATCAGCCATCAAAATGTCTCGAGTAT
>LYUA01000173.1:1557144-1570954 GCA_002093875.1 Calopteryx splendens
ACTATGTTTTGCTACGAACCCTCTTTCAAATACTGCCATTTCGACACCACGTGGACCATTATAAATCCAATTGGTGCAAAAATTATTCTTAAGGCATTTAATACCCTTATGTGATTAATTTTGTATTTTTTATAGCTTAAAAGCTATGGCATTAAACAGAAAACTCAGAAGCCGTTAATCTTTTAAACTGCTCTGTTTGTCTTCGACTTCCATTTCTCTTATTCACTCTTTTTTTAGAGTGTTTGCTTGTTAGATATTATTTATGACGACGTGTTTCTTGAGAGATCGATTAAAATGCCAGGGATTACGCAGAGTATTCATGAACAATCCAGGTCAACTTATTCTCATCCCCATTTTCTTGAAACATTTTAGTGAAATGCTTTAGTGCATATAACGATCGGAAAATTGGACATTTTATACACGCGGAGTTTCGATATTGTGTGTCATGCATTCGTAGATAAATAGTTTTGCACGACCTGTGAAACAAGAAATCATTCGAAAATATCCATTGCTTAACACACACATTGTGCGAATGCTTTTAAAATATGTCCCGCAAAACAGAGTTCATTTTCTTACATAAGATGGACTGTCAGAGGTGTATAAAAATTTGAAAAAATATTGCTGGACGTTTTATTTTCAGATATACATCGGAGAAAGATCCAGTGAAGTAGTAAACAATTTAAAATAAATTTAAAAGTGATTTCTTTGTGTTTCCAGCCGTTAAATCAGTGTCATAGTGTCCTGCAGCATCTGGTAATAATGATCCAGGTGGTCTCGTGCGTATAAATATGATACAAATTACACGTCCACCTTAACAATCTTAATCTTTTCCCTGTCAACCGATGGAAGCCAAATTACCCACTATCCGAAATGATCAAGAGAAATCATTCGGTTTTTCCTTGTCAGCAGCAACGATACGCCTACGCCCTGTTTCTCTTCCTTTTTACTCTTTGCTTCATCCTTATATAACCCTTCAAATTTTACTCCCACTTACACTTTTCCCGAATCATCTCCCAAAATCACATTTTTCCGGCCTTTTTCCCAAATTTCCCCTTCGCTCATCTGACTCCCATCTCGCTATTTTTTCCTAAAAAACTAACTTATTAATCTCTTATGCTCTTTTTTGCACATTAATTGCTTCTGAAAGGGAGAACCGAAGGTAATTAAATCTCAGAAAATATATATCCAATATAAATAGTGAATTAAGATGAAGACTTACTAATGGCGTCTTCAATTCAAGCAGATGTATAATTTGATGAGGGCAGCTGAGATTATAACAAGGAAGAAATTTAATGCGATGTCATAGCATTAATTATTTCCGAAGACATCTAGTTAAGTTGCAAAATGACTGTCTCGATTAACTCAGTGATTCCACGTCAGTATAAGAGAATTTATCCTTTCATAACTTTGAATAAATGTCGACATTAATTAAAAAGAAACAGCATCACATTTTTTTCTTCTGCCACAATGATACGTCGTAAACCCATTAAAGCATTCCGAATATTCACACAAAAAGGAAACTCCTAACTCTTTCAACATTTTCTCAAGTATCACCATTCACGACAAATTTCCCGGAAAAATGTATTCCTTCCTCCGGAAAAGCCATTCCTCTTCTGTGAGCTCTGAGGGATTGAAAAAGAACGATTGCTCCTCTACAAGCAAGATACCCACGTCCCTGGTCGGACGCAGAAGCGCATTTCGAGCAGTGTTGAATTGCGTTGTGTACACGGATGAGGAAATGGATGCGAAAGCCTGGCAGGGAGAGGAGGGAAGGGTTCGGGGATGGGATAGCGAGGGGATGGACCAGGGAGGGGCGGGGAGAGGGCGAAAGAGCAGAGGTGGCGAGGAGAGAAAGGGCAAGGGGGAGGGAGAGAGAGATGGAGAGAGAGAAAATGGAAGAGGATTAAGACGAAAGAAGGCAAGGGGGCGCGTGATGTGGGAGGTTAGAGTGGAGGGCGGAGGCGTGGGTGGAANNNNGGGGCGCGTGATGTGGGAGGTTAGAGTGGAGGGCGGAGGCGTGGGTGGAATCCTCGGGAATGAGGCGAAGGGATGGTCCGGGGAGAGTGAGGGCCCAATTGAGGAAGGAATTGTTTCGGTAAATGAGAGCGAGGGAAGGGAAAAGAATCGTGAAGGACGTATCTCAGGAGTGGGAGCATGAGCAGATACACACAGAGCGTTGGATGAAGGGCATGGGTGAACGATTTGAAGGATTCTGCTGGGGGTAGGAGTTAATAAGGCGGGGCATGATACCAAGCAGATTGGATACACTAGGAGGAAAAGCGAGTGTGGAAGGAGACGGGCACAAAGGCTGGGAGATCCTAGGAATTTATTCGCCTCATCTCGTTACGCTGGAATACGTTTCGTCAGCGATGCAGGCGCCGATACGCTTCATGGACATCATAAAAAATCCTCTCTCAGTGAAAGCACACGAGTAGCTAAATTAAAGTTTTTCTAATAATTCCACCATGGCGGAGATACCGAGTTTACGGTTCTCGTGGTAATTTGCTCCTGCGTAGGGAAAATAAGTTGGAAAGCCACACAGGAGAGGAAAGGCTAGTTTTCTGAGCCACAAATCATCCAACTTGGACGATTCCTGACAATGGAATGACCTTGAAGTTACCGCACAAGAAAGAAGGGAGAAAAATTCTTCCTCGGGCCCAGTTATGGGGACACTACGGAGGAAAACAGCGAGCAGAAAAATTGGGTCCGTAACGAAACCTTCGATAACCATCACTCCCGAAGCCACAAACAACGCGTGTGATATAACAGGGGATGCGTTTCCAAATACAAATACGTGCTACGGGTAGGGGTGGGAGACGGCGAGAGATCACGGAAGTGGGCTGGGAATGAATTCGGGGGAGAGGGAGAAATAAGGGGGGGTCCGGCTACGAGAGCATCACAGAGGGATTGAGAACGGTCATGTGAGAGGAGNGGTCTACTGGGAGAGCGAAGAGATGCGGGGTGGGTGGGAGGGGCTACGTGCGTTCGTCTGGCCGAGTGGGCTCTGGATGTGGAAAACTGGTGACGGTGGTGGTCGCAAAAGGGGTCCCTGGGAGCGAAGGGCGTGAGGAAATGGGGGAGGAGGTGGAGGATGGGTGTGAGTGTCTCAGAGGGGGGGAGGGGTGGATGAAATGTTGGTTTTTGGGTGGTGGGGTGGGTCCCGGTAATGGATGACCCGTCGTAAGTCTGCCGTGAAGACTCCGCTGCCAAATCCCCCCAACGTTTAATCTTTTCTCCACCGCCTACCCATCGCCCCTCGGCAACATCTTCCTGCCCAATCCGCCGCATAATACCCCATAGACTCTCCCACCCTTCCCTCTATCTTTCTCACTCTCTCGCTCTTTCTTCTCTAACTCTTTGTATACTCTTTGACTAAATGGTAACGATTCCCGACGGTGTTAACCTCCCAATAAGTGTGCGCCTCGATTCTGACTGAATGGGAAGGATAGGGTAGGATTAGAGCGGTGAGGATACAACGGATGAGAATGGAACGGCTTCCGCGGCACTCATTTCCGTTTCACGAAATATTAATCAACGGCGATGGTTCGTTTGAGCTTCACCCAACTGAGATGACGAAGATGTTTCAGTCGGCATCATAAATTGGGCCCCTTCTATCCACTTGGATAACCGGGCAGTATTCTTTGGCAGCAAGAACGCAAGATGGAAATAATGTATATAGCATTTCTTTTCAAAAACGTTTCACAACACCACGTAGGATTTATAATATAACGTTAACGGAGTTTATTATCCCCCAATATTAATACGGAAGAAATTAAAAATTAAGAAATGCTTTGGTATCAGATACAAGAGAATGTAATAAATTCCTCTTTAGAATTAACTGCTGTGAAATAAAATACACGCGCGTTATACAAAAAATTCTCATCAAGCAATGCAATATTATTTGTGAAATTTTTCAACCAATTAAAGATATATTTAAGGGATGAAAAATGAAATATTTTCCATAGCCAAGAAAGGTTAATGGATTTATCAGAAGGATACACTGCAATTTTAATTCAAGTCTAACTACGCAAAAAGAGTTGAATATGATTGTGATATGATAGGTGATAAATACAAAAACGATTACTTATCAATAAGAATGACTTCAAAATTATTTCAAAATAATTTGCTTGAAGATACAAGAGCAAAATATTTATATTTTTTGTGACCAACATGATATCTAGAAAGAAAATGGAAGACTCCTTCGGTTTGATTTACCATCATCATTCATACAAATCTACCAAAAATAGCATAATATCTAATACGAAAATTCTGAAAGAGATTGGTTAGTTGGACATTGTATGAAGCAGCAATAAAATAAGCTGGAGGTTAAAGGAAGAAGTGTTATGAAAGATCAAGGGTATATTGCAAGGGAAAATTAAAAGGCTAATTCAATGCAAGAAACTGTGAAAGAGTGAAGAGACTGGCAGAGATCAGGAGGGCTTAGAAGACTCCTAGAAACAAATGCCAAGATCAATGGTATACGAATAAATCATATACTAACAAATTCAATAATTTCCAAATTTGATTTCCTTTCACATGGATGAAAAACAATGAGAACATGTAGTATTGATGAAAAACAAAACACGTAAAAGCTTAATGAATTCGTTATATTAATTCTTGGATAAACTCCCAAAAAAGCGAGTTGAAAGCCTATGTATCATTAGCATCAACGTCTTGCCATTCTTTACAAAAATATCTTTGCACACTTCGTTGAATGCTAGGGTTCCGTAGATATTTGGTAAATCCTGTTCTCAAGGATCGTTTCTGGTGGAAACAAAAATATGAATTTCCTTAGAGTAGGAAACAAGCGCTCCATAAATAAACAATTTACCAAAATAATGCATACTATTAAGTACTCTAAAATGATTCACTAAGTTGGATGCAAAAATGTTTAATTTCATGTTTTATGTCTTTTAAAGGCAGTGACTAAATCTAAACTGCTGCAATGAAGGTGAATAATTAAATGGATAGACATTCTATTTAATTTGATGAAAACCAAAATGTTCATCAAACAAATTATATTAGTCTCCATTTTCTATTATTATTGCACGAAAATGTGGACGCGTCAGGTTAGTCATAATACCTTAAACTCTATGCCAAAAGAAAAACCTTTTCATAAAAATCGTTATATTATTTCAATAAATGATTACGTCAGTGTATGCAAAACTGGTTTTGATACTGTTTTGCTGATAGCTAATAGTTCTTGTAGGTTTCCGCAAAACAACTAAACAAAATTAAAATAAATTTACGTGGCGTAAAAAATGATCATACGATCAAGGAGGTGGCCAGAAGAATATTTATTTTTTAAGGAAATGCAGTTATTATTTGTTAGGAAACAATTAAACGTTTTAAAACTCGCAATAGTTAAAATATCTTTATGTCAACTTCATAAGTGTCTAAAAAAAGTTCCTAAATACAACTTCGAATTCAAATACTGCATAAACAACATAAATTGATATGCTAAAACAAAATATTCGAAGAACATTAGATTTCGAATGTAAATTTTAAAACGTAGGAAAAGGAAGGATTTATTTAAATGTCCCTTATGAAAATTTAAATAATTAAAAATTAGATGAAAACTTATGATAGAACAAACAAAAAGTTCATAGTAACGTTACATTAATTACATTTTATTAGTTAAATATAATTATTTTATTTATTCCAATTTGAATATAAATATAAAGGCAAAATAAAATGGCGTTTATAAATTGTTAATAAAAAAGAAAACAAATATCGTAATGCATCAGAATAAACTAAAGGGTGTCCATTAATCGCGAATTCTATGGGTTAGGAATTTGGTACCGTGCCAAATAATGTCATCGGAAAGATCATTCATTTCGGTTGATCTTCCCGAGACTATTAATCTATCCAACATTTCTTACTTGAATCGCATTTTTACATTAGGACTCTGAAGGATGAAAAGAGAAAACTTCAATCGGCTACAGGATACTGAACAATGGGCGTCTCACAAAAAAATCCTTACCGAAAGAGCTGGGACAAAAATTACGGGGGAAAGGTGTGTGAGAAAAATTTACCACGAAGCAAAAACTCACAATCAGACTTACGGCATTGTGCTTCTTGTCGGAGCTGAAAATGAAGTATGAATCATTAATTCCATAATTCCCGCTAAATATTTTTTCACGCGGGAAAGAAATGTTCCATGAAAAATTTAATTGAAATTTTCAAGCTAAACGCTGTTTTCACATAGTGTTATTGGGATTACGTAAATAAATTAAAGTCACATACGGTAGTGATGAGTACAGCGCCAATTTACCATTGAAGGCATCACATTTTGAATTTAAATCTCTTTCTTTAGGTATGTTTCATTTACGTGAAAATATCCCCACGTGTCGCGGGTGAAGAGTCCATAAAGTCATATGTTTAAAAAATTAGCATAATCAGCAAAATTTGCTTATTATAACTAAAACACTGCTTAAATCCGTATTAATAAAATAGATGAGAAAATATATAAATGTGGCTTATATTTTTTTCGTATCTAAATGCACAATTTCAATATTTAAAAAAATTACGAAATGGAAATAAAGAAAAATACAACTAGAAAATAATATTCAAAAAAATTTGGAATATATAGTTCAAATGGAAAAAATTCGCTAGGAGACAAGAGTGTCCCTCTTTTCATGTGCCCCGCATCAATTAACCTGATTATAGTAATTATCAAAATTAAACCTTGTTTGATTTGAAATTGTGTAACATTAGAAAAACTGCAAAAACGTCGAAAACAACTGTGGTAGTAGGTGAGCACATTTAAACCTTACATCAACGGTAAAAAGACGCATTTCTTATTTTTATTCACAGGGGGATGATTTGCGTGAACGCAGTAGGTTTTTTATTATTATAGCTATTCACTATTTAAATTATAATGAGGTATCTGTAAATGATCAACTTCAGAGGAGCACTTAAAACCAGCGGTCAACATAGAGTCAAAAAATAAATATGTTAACGCTTTAACGGTCTGTTTAGCAACACTGAGTGTACTTTACATATTTTTTCCCTTTCCACACTGTAATAAACAATAAATTATAGTCCATTACATGGGTCAAATGAGCAATGATAATCAATACCACACGTTTAAATATAAAGCAATCTATGTGTGCATAAAATATTTAAACCTGAATTAGTATGTCCATAAAATGTTTATAGCATTTATTTTATGTATAATTTTAGAAATATTTAGTTATATACTTAGAATATGCCATTAATTTTTATGCGGTCCAAAAAATTCTCTAGAACTCTAGAAAGAGAAAAGTAAAGTACACTCTGTACATTTATACTAAGACTTTAATGTAATAATACTCATAAGATGCAATTCAATTTTCGCAAATAAGTATCCGAGATTCGAAATGCCTTCAATGACATTCATCAAAATTAACGATTTACACTACTGAGGTCAACCAATTCACCCAAATTCCCTCGCATTCTTCTTACGGATGTAAAAGACGCATCTACACACTCAGATGGGACACTCGTTAAGCTCCACGAGGGTTCATTAAGGTCCCTTGCGGGCGGTCCCTCGTGATCCCTTTTGAGACCCGAATTAGGACGCCCCACCTCATTCTCTCCTCTGTCCCAGGAGGTTTACACTTTGCGGGTCTCCTGTCTCCTACAAGGGGTTATAATATCCTCTAAAGTCAAAGTATGTAAAATTATACATTTCCTTTACGCTGTATCCGGGTAACAGACATTTTGAAATATTCAAGGAATGTGATACTCACTCAAAACTTTAACGTTCCCGGATATCGAGCTAAATAGATATGCAATGGTATCAGTTACAACTGAAAGTCACCAGTCTAATCTCTCTCTTTATTTATAAAGCATTCTGGTAAAAAAACCTACCAAAAATAAAGTGACAGCAATGGATAAAACCTTTTGGATAAACAAAATGATAATGCCAAAATATGATTATCCTCATAAATATGCTAATATAAATGTTCGTAAATTTTTACACAAAAAAGAGCATAAATTAATTTATGCAATAGGCATACTAGTTTTATTTCTTCTATTCCTATAATTATTAGTAGTACTAGAGGAATAATCGGTTGAAAATTAACTAGAGAATTAGAAAACAAAGAAGTATTTGAGCCGAAATTCAAACTGAATTGCGGTTTTTTTAATTTCATGCAAGTTTAATAGCTTTTGCCATTGATTGTTTAATACTATTTTATTTTCGTTTTCATAACGCTTCTCTTTTTTATTTGTGGAAAATATTATAAATTTTATTACTATATTTAGTTAAAATATCCCCCTAACGAATCCTTACTTAGTGAATAAATAGTATGGAATGTGGAGTATTGCTACACAAGATTTCTTCTATCAATCTGGCCTTTAAGTGACCGCATGAACTCACGCAAGATAAAAAAATGAGAAATGAGTCCACCTGTACTGTGTGACCGGGGCGGCAGAGTGTTATGTCGATTTTCTCGCTCGTAGATATTGACAGACACATGACTGCATGAATGATAACTAGATATAATTGGGACGCAAGCGATGCTTACTACATTAAATTCATAAATTTTGGCTATTTAAAACATATTTGTAACATAAATACATATAAAAGCACCATTGATTTATCACTTCGGCAAATCCAACGAATACATTAAGTTAAAAATAAAAGCGTTACCCACATAATAATATTTTTTTAGTACGCCAAATCCCTGTCTGACTATACCTAAATTAACATTAAGGAGCTTCAAAGAGGTTTAGAATGGAGAAATTTAGCTTCAATTACACCTGAAAATTCCAATAAATGTGAATTTTTTAGAACCTGAACAACATGATTTAAAAAATTGGCGTTCATTTCTGAATAAAATGACTTATATTCCGTGATCGTAAGTTAATATTTAGGTATATTTCTATTTAAATAACTTGTTTATATGGCCTTATGGACTTGTATATAAGACCTATTTTGGTCTTTCCAAAATTTTTTTCTTTTCTTACCACATTGGTTACAACAGATTTAAAACATTTCCGAAGGCATTTCTGCAACTTTCTGATGTAGAGGCGGTCTCTAACTAATCGCTTTGAAGGTGTTTTGATATTAGAGATTTTTCGACAGAACAAGAGACATAGTCATAAATTATAATACTAATATATATACACATTTCACATAAAAAAATAAAAACTAGTGAATTCCTTACAACAAAAAATAACAAAATAATTATTGTCATATATGACGATATTGAGACTATAGATTTGGATGAAAACCGAAAAAGTTCAGTAGGGGATAAGGAACGCGTCAGAAAGAATAATCATAAGCAAAGCAATAATAATTACGCGTGATATCACCAAAACATCCTAAGTAAACATTCGAGGATTTTTCCCAATGACCAAATAAAACTTCATTTCAAACCTACAAAAACCTAATAAATGTGTACTACCACATGTAAGACTAAACTAGCTTAAAGTATATATTCACAAAATGTCAATTACACGAGATAAAGTTTCAGTATTCTGGTTTTTATGACAGTAAATTATTTACCTCTATAAAGCATGAATTAACATTAATCCACATATATAAACTACACTACATAAACAAAATAAATAAAATAGAATATATTATATATAATATTTACTGCAATTAAAACGTATAAGTTTTTCTATCAGTAAATTCCCTTATATCCGGTTTTGCTTTAACATACCGATGATTTCTCCTCAATTGGTTTTCCAGAGGCTGAATTAAAAAATACTTGTACTTGACTTCTGTACTATACCTCGAGTCTATTCAGAAAAACAAAATTAAGTGAAACACATTGATTTAAAAGGGTAGATATGTCAGCCAAGAAGAAATACCAACGTATTATTACATACATATCTATTACTTATCATATGACCCTCAGCTCAAATTAAAAAATAATTACGGTTATAATGCATTAAGATATCTTTGGCTTCCGAATTAATATTAAATTTTACAATATCAGGTACCACGTGACCACGCCTAGCTAATGCTCCATCGTCTTTAAATCTCTTAAGAAAACTCTTCTTTCAAACAAAAATCCATCACTGTCATTTTCCCATATATTTCAAGCCAAATCAGCCTCTTGGCGTGGCATTTTAGAGCTAACGATAAGAATCAGAAACCCAGGACCGCATTCTCGGTCACTCCGAACTACTCTACCAACAGAATGTCTCAACGAACTCAAGACATATTGCCCCTTAATAAACTAGTATCAATAGACGAATTTATTGATAACGCTAAACAAAATGCCCTACATGGAGGAGTTGAGATAGCAGGGCATGGACGACACAAAGCAACTGAGAACACAATTTGAAATCAAGGCAAATGCAATATGCTCAGTAAATGACAACAAGAAGGGAAGAGGAGTTCAAAGTAACTGCTTAGAATTTGGGTCCTATTAAAATCCGTATTAAGAATTTTAAGCACAAAATTTTATGAAACATTAGTGACATAAATTCATTACCCTTCAATGTGTTTCATAGTCAATCGGTAGCTCCGGTCGAAATATAAAATCAATTCACAATCACTTATTCGAGTTATCCATTAATATAATAAGAAAAATACACGTTGTGCGCAATGAGAACATCATAACAAGGGAAATTTAATTATTCAGTAGCAACGGAAAGTGGACCATATGCATGCTGCAGTGTTTTATTATGAGTATCATAAGCTAGTCCTAAGATATATTAGCAAGCTGTCTCAAAAGGATTTTGATCCCAACCAAAATATTAGTAACCACTGTACCACCACGTAGTACATTTTAGTTATACCACTACGTAGTTTTTCGATCACCCATGGATTCAGATTCTGCAGTTATTTCAGTACAATTAAATAGTATATCTCTAAAAAAAGAGAATTTTCTCTCTTGTATGAGCACGCATATCGTTGTATATTTCGCCACATTAAAGTTCACTTCAAAATGCATATAAACAAAAATTTCGAACCAATTGTCTTTTGATTTAGCTTCTGTTAGCAAAACAAAAAGGTGTTATTTTTAAAAACACCAATCATATATTTAAAATAATATTCCAAAAGCCACAGATATTTTATTCAGTATTTTACCTTGTGCATTGATTATAGAATATCCTTAAAAAATATGCAGATTACGATATATACTCAACGTTAAAGAATCCTCAAGAAGACAAGTCACGTTAATAAATTTACTTTTCCATTTTCGCTACTTTAAAAGATGTTTACTCTGATTTTGAAGAACAAATGCTTTTCGGATTGATTTATTTATACGAATCCTTAATGGTAATTACCTTTACCTTTAGAAAGTCAAAAACATACCCTAGAGGAATGAAAATAACGGTGAAGAGCTGTTCACAAAATAATCCGACGCGGCTCTAAACAGATAATGACAATTAACATTCTACTCGCTCTCACTCAGCTTATCGACTTATGTATGAATTGGACAAATAAATTTTTCTTTATTCATGGGTTTCGTTCTTTAAGGAAAATCAATATTTCATCTGTACCACTATCATCATCATCATCAGTATTTCAATCCTAGGATTGGATTACTGCAGCCCTCCGTTCTCCCTTACTGTCATATTTGAATGCAAGGCTGTATCTTCTAGGGAGACTTTGGTGATTTCCCGTTGTCTTCCACGTCGTAGTACTGCGGCCAATTCCGGGACATTCACTCTCACCCACAGCTGTGGCAGTTGATGCCTGACCGATCTACTAGATTTACGCCATCAGTGCATTATGGTGAAACTGCTGCCTTTCACCATTGTTGGGTGTTAGGTATTTTTTTGTTGTAGAAGCCTGTTTTGCCTCGATCCGGAAATAACCATATAATACGATTTTTTCCAAAGCTGAAAAGTATTTGCCGCCTCTGGGAATTGAACTGGTGACCTTCGGCATCGTAGTCGGACTCGCTACCACTGGACTCAGCCCTTCTGTGCCACAATATGCATCAGAAATCTCGGTTCTCCTGCGTACCTAGTAATAATCCACAACATCTTGTGGGGAGGGGAGGAGGTTGACCATTTTCAACGAAAGTCACAAAATACATGTGTCTCTATCATTGTCCGTTACACACTGATTTCACACACACACTTCAATTTCCATTCCTTCAAGTATTACTCTGATTTGTTCATAAAACTCCTTCTTAGGGACGACCTATCTCCGCACCGGCCTCGATACTTTGCAGCCTCTGGCTGCATCCACAGTGTTGGCCGAATGCTCGAATTCATTATTTCCTGCGAGCCCGGTTTCTATTGATCGTCTCATCTTCCCGATGTTAACTTTTATCACACGTTTACAATCTAATTTCACCCACTTTTACTTACCGTGTTAGTCGTTCGTAGTCGTTTTGTATAATGTATTTCATTAATCTTTAGGTAGGATCAGAAGACTATAGCACTATTCAGAATACTTTATATAATATTCACTTAAAATTCCATTTACATAAAGTAGGTAAGTCATTTGGTGAGATATTGAGGCGATTTATTTTTCATTTTATTTTCAGAATTCCATATTTTCCACCGCATTCTTTAAAAATGATGCATATTTGTGGAGCTTACTGAAATTGTATAATTACTACATCCTACGTACAGAGACTACTTATTCACAAGTTAAATATACCGAAAATGTCTTCGGTTTTGGGAAAATAGTGGATTTGAAATAATTTGAACTACCGCAGCTCCTTAGTGAGAAAAGAAGATGTCCTCCAACTTATGGGATTGCCTAACAAGACAAAATTGTGAAATATAAATGGAAGCAGATGGAAAACATGAATTACTGTGATTTTTTCTATTGCTAAAAATAATCTGTATGATGGACACAGGAAAGAAACATTCAACTGCTAAAACACTCAAATACCACGCTAAACAGTAGCAATTAATATTGTATTAAACGATTATTCTAATTCTCATACAATATACCTTCCTTCATGATGCATTAATCTGCTGTCTGTACCTCACCTTCCCAAGAACCTCTCCCCTATCACAGTATAAAAGTTAAATCCGTATCATTAATTCTAAAATCGCCTATACCATTTATTCCAACTGGCACAAATGTCTTCATCATCCGGAAAACAATTACGCCAATGATCAGTGTATCCTAGAGTGATGCAACCGACAGCACATATCGTGAGGCGTGTTGCCTAAACTTGCAGGATACACATGCCTACTGCATTGTTTGGTATCCTACTTGCTAAGCAACACGCAATACATAACGCATTACGGGTTGCGTTATGAAAGGATGAAGTCAATTATAATCATTTAGATTTAATTGCGTTGGGAAACATTTAGGTTTTTACCGCAATGATACGTTTTTGATAATTTTATCAAACTATGAAATTTTACGAGATAGTAATATTAGGTATGAATTACAATTCATGTAAAGAGAGATTAGTATCAACTCTTTTCTTATTAATACGAATAAATTCAACTAACCGTAATGCCTTTTTCCGATGCAGAGTTATGTTTACGAATTTTATAGATGATGTAAAGGCGGGAAGTCACGTATTTGGGAAGAGCACGTAATAATATTACCAGTACCACAGTAATCAACTCGAATACAGTTTTATAGGTGAGGGTACAACTCAGCTATAATAACCCCAACGTCAGCATGAAGTAGTGTGAAATTTAAGGGTAAGGAAAATTGGTCCAGTTTCTTCCACTTTACCGTCTGCGGTTTTCAGAAAACTACGACATCCGAAAAATCACTCATCTTGGGTGAAGCATACGGTACTCAAAGGGGTATCCTGAATTAGAGCACTGAACAGAGTATCTCAGAGAGTATCTCAACGTTTAATTATGTATATACAACTTGTATTTCTCATGATTCATTCTTTTTCTTCCTCCTTTTCTCCTCCCAAAATCTCTT
>LYUA01000173.1:1575410-1588013 GCA_002093875.1 Calopteryx splendens
TATATATATATATATGTTTTATGTACACACAGACATTGTTTTATTTTCACAAAATATCCTTAAGAAGTATAGTCTCGAACACATTTTCCATGTAAACTTGATGTATTATTTTAAGTGTCGATGATTACACATGCATCGATGACGGAGGATTGAAGAGTATAAAATAGATATATTTCTATTCTATACAAAAAACTCGACATGATAACCAGCGAGATTAAATTATGCATTGCACATTCCTCGTGGTGATTAGGAATAGTAATACATCTCTATCATTCATAATAAATGACGTATCTACAGAATTCAATTCACAAAAGTCGGTAGGATGAATCAGCAGCGACGGTGAATTGTTAGGGATGGTTCAGTAATCACGCAGGTGGTTCAAGTCCCTAATTCTCTCCATATAGCTTCTCGTTTGGTAAATTTCCGCGCCGGTAATCCCGTATTCCGTCGAGTAATTCTGTGAATAACATACTCGTAGGATAGCATGAATTCTGTATGGACGCAGCGCGTTCGCGTTTTATATTCTGTGAAATACTTGAGTTGTCGAAGCGTCTATCTAATTCTACCAACGTTACTGTCTGAGCCAATTACATTATGCATGTGCTCGAGCCAGGTTCCTTTCTTCACTGTCCAAATACGAGGAATCCAAGTACTCACCCCAAAAATGTAGAATTAATTATGGATCATTCCCTTATAAAGGACGTAAAAACAATACTTAAAATACACGTAATATATGTTTCGAACAAAGAACTAGAAAGAACAAAAAATTATTCTTCATTTTTGTACTCTGGATAAGATTAGACACTTATTACGTACTGCCTGCGAAAAATTTAGATACTTTAAATTTTAAAGTCTAAGCCTCTATAATGAATGACTCCTTGATAATGAAATAAATTAAAAATTACAGAGATACGGCATATAAACTATAAAATGAACATTTAGAGTTTTTTATTGATGAAATACAATTTGCAGTTTTGTTTGTTTTGCGTTAAAAAATCAACATTTTTAAATTGCTTATATTTTGTAAGCTTAATATTTTACATAAAAAACGACTAGTGAATTACATTACCACAAAATTATTAATTATTTTTTAAAAGCTTGAATTATTTCTAGCTTCATTATTTGTAGGTTAGAATCGATGGTAATTATACCGAGGTCATGCGATATTATCCTGTATTATAAATATGCCAAAAAATATGCATAAATTACTTTTCAATTAATAACAAAATTTATTTGAATTAACTGAAATCGTCCGAGAGATATTTTGATATCTATCGTTGATGATTTGTTTCCCTAAGATCATGCATTTGTTTTGAAATATTTTAAGAATTGGTCGCCAAATTAAAGGGTGAAATAACCAAGCCAAAGGAGATAAAGAACTCGCGTAGCATTAAACACGATAACGACATACACATAGCATAGCATAAAAACAAAAACTGCTCTCTAAAGTCGTTTTCGATTTAAAAAATGGTTTAAACAGTTTGTATTCTTGTTTCATTGGCTAGGCTGGTTATGCAAAATGGCTTGTATATCTACTGATTCAAATCACACTAATCAAGGTCGGTTTGGTAGGTGAGGATAGAGCTCACACAGTGTTAAGCCCAAAGGCGTGTGAGATTCACACATCAGGGTGGGGGGGGAGTTCCTTTCCTTTTACCTCCTGTGATTTCCCAGGACGACCTGGTACCCGAAAAATGGTACACAGCGTGTGTGAAGCGGAGGTTGCCCAAAGGCGTCTCCCGGAAACGAACCACTTAGCTATTGTATAGCTATAATATATCCAGGCACGATTGCGGCATATCCAACTCAAAGGATATTATAGCATGGAGCACTACAAATTTCATGTGGCCTTTTATGCAATCGTGCGTTATAGTTGATGGAAGAGTGAACATTTTATTGCTCCCATGCTCCTGGTAAATAAAAATATGAATGGTAGTAACGTTATTAAGAACATTTGGTCATCAAAAGTATTGCTCTCATAGCTTTTTTTTACAAAATTGGCAATGAAAGAGGAAGGTGGTCAACAGTTTATTTTCTAATGATTAGGTGGATAAATTGGGAATCATTTTTAACGCTAATATCTATCTCGAATGCTCAGGAATTTGCTTTAAATACATAAATAATCTGCATTAAGGGTCTCTAGAATTTGTAATGTACTGGACTGATGGAGTCGATCCAAATTGTAAGCAGATTGGCGTTCGTCGAATCGAATAATTCGATTCGAATGCCTAAAGCTACATAATAACTCCACTAGTCTCGAGATATCCATAATTTCTCGGGAAATATTTTGAACTATCCACCTGCCCATTAGGATGCCATATGATGATGTGGTTCTACGAATTATAAAATTCCGTAAATTATATTAGACACTTTTACGTGGACGTTTTCTTGATTTTTCGGTGATTAGATACATTCGTTTAAAACACACAATTCCAGTTTCCCAAATTCCATAATGGTGGGGGATTAGTCTGAGACAGTGAAATGATTGAGCTGATACATTTAGCCGTTCATCATTTTGGTTTCAAAAATTCTAGCTCGTCTCCATGTAATACAATTTCTTAAAGAATTGCGTCTAATTGATTGAATTTGTTGTTCCGTATTTATCAAATAGTTATTAAAAGTATGGTTTTTGATTTTCTTAAATTTCGTACCTCTCAAATGCGAGATTGCGCTGGGTTTTTTCTTTTAATGAAAAAAGTCAATAAATCAAAGAAATAGTTAATTAAAAATAACTGTTAAACTCACGGAACAAACTGATAGGTAAAATTCGTAAATTCGTCTCTTTGTGAAAACGTTAACAGAAGTGTGCAGCCCAATCATATGCTTGCCTAAGCAACCATATTTACTTAGCCTCATTTTCTCTATAATTGAAAATGC
Source organism: Calopteryx splendens (assembly GCA_002093875.1). Taxonomy (NCBI): domain Eukaryota; kingdom Metazoa; phylum Arthropoda; class Insecta; order Odonata; family Calopterygidae; genus Calopteryx; species Calopteryx splendens. The sequence continues at coordinate 1,578,288 of LYUA01000173.1, forward strand.
ATAATAAACTAACTTACCAAAGCTGTGAATTCTACATAATACTTTTTTTTAGTGACATTCAGACATTGCTATTATGTTCTTACATCTGAAATTCAAACGCGGTTTATTGTATCTGTTATATAGGAAATTTATGCGATGCACAGACGATTATTAGCTAAAAGCTTATAGCTTTTAGGTAATTATCATCACTAATCCTTTTGCTTATTTTTATTGGTAAATGATTGGTAGTAAATAATAATTGCATGGCAATAATTTAATTGGTAAATGGTTTTTATCGGACATTGCTTCGTTCATCGTTAGAAAACGCCCGAATAAAAAGGAATGCACACTCGAAAGTGATGAGACAAGTGTGCTTCTTACAAAATAGAATGGGAAGAGACTGGACGGCAAGGGATTTAATGGGTTGAGTACTGAATAGGCAGCACATGAGCACTGAATAGACAGCCAAACACGTCCTTGAGATCTTTTCTTCCGTTCGACGTAGTCTCCATCCCCCTCACTCTGTGCTGTCCTTCCTTGTCTCGACGTACGATCCTGTCATACCCATAGCGCGAAAGCGCTCTTCCAAAAAGGTGAATCTAACAATGGACTAAAAAACAGGAAAATCTTTCACTTCTTCCTTAAAATCTGAACTGCCAATATATTGTCGATATTACATAAAATATCGACGGCCACTGCTAAAAAATACAAGGATAAAGGATTCCGTTTGCTATCCAACACGCGATACATATCGTTACTGAGGTTGCACCACTACAGGATACAAACTTTGATAATGTTTTTGGGGTAACATTTTTTTGTAACAACAAACTAATTTTTGAGAAATTTTCCAATACATTATCCCATTTTTAAATTATAATTCTGCAAAATACAGTTTTCAGTCAAAAATATAAGACTCAAATTTCATCTGATTTTCTCTGATTGTGTTTACTTGAGTTATTGAGCTCAATTTTTTCCTAATTGCATAAGGTGTAGTGAATTACTTTCTGAATGCATTTAATTTGAACGAATAAGGGTTTTTATGACACGTTTCATTTTCTCTTATTATTCTTATTATTTCAAAATCCTAGAGAAATTCATGTAAAAGAAATACAAATATAAAGCATTGAATACATTTTATTAAATAAAAATATATTTCTAAGTCTCTAGAGTGAAGAACCGAAGGTAAACTGTGGCAGTGAACATCACTTCCATGAGATAAACATTGAAAATACAATTAGCCAGTAAAAATGTTCTCTCACCTGGCATTAAATGTAGCACAATATTTTTGAATTGCCGGACAAAATGTTTGTTATGACCTTCTTGTATTGATTGCACATGTCTCTTCTCTTCCCTGATTAATAAGAAATATTTTTATTAATCTAAAGGCACTTTCCAAAAGAGAAAAGAATAGAAATTTGGAGGTCATACTTCGACAAAAAGTTATCTATTTGGCATGGGCCCGTAGTAATACTACATTTATTCGTCATTAACAAAATATAAACTATATATATCTATTCGCAATCGAAATTCTTGATGTAGAAGATTCCATTATAGAAACAAACGTGTCACGTAAAATATTGCCTCGAGCGATTTCAAGAGTTATCATTATTTTCGGCATCGGCCAATTTACTATATCAATATATTTTAAATCTTTCTTTTCATTTGCTAATTTCAGTTTCTATTAACTACCCACACCTGCAGTTCGCATTAATTACATCCACAGTACAACTCTGTCATATTTCGTTCAGTTGTAGTGAGGTCTCGAGCCATCCGTATACTCGTGGTAGAATTAAGACTCATCGATTTGGTTCCTAAGGAATAACCTAACAGTATTTGGGAGCATGATTTCTAATAAAAAATAAACAATTTTTTTATAGTCGATTAATGGATTTGAAAATTGTTTACAAATTATAAACAAATTAAACTAAAATGCATCCCAAAAACATCATAGTGTAAACTGATGCGAGTAACATGAACCTGATGCGATGTAGCACGTCATCATTTTCTGAGGGAATATTAAATGGCCGCCTTCACAGTTAAAATTGAAAAGCGAACATGGCATTACCCGGAGAGGACAGGAAAAGCAGTGTATTGCAAGAGAATGGGTGGAGACAAAACTAGTTGGAACGTATTTTGAAAAATGCTTTAATTAAAAAGCGCACAAGAGGATCGGAAAAAACTACTTAGACATGAAAAGAGTGCTTGAGTTATACAATTGTGGGTAGCTGACAAACCAGAATCGCAAAAAAGCACATCCCAAGCGTAATATTCTATTGCTACTGTTGGAAACTCCCGTAGAAGATTCAACTTGAGAATAAAAAGAAAGAACTACTGTTTAAAGGACTTATCTCGATTATCGAATGTGAAATTTGTTGGTTCTTCCAGAAATCATTGATATTTAAAGGAAATATCGTCTAAAAACATCTTAATGATTCATGTAACAGAAAATACAATGAAATTCAGTCAAAACTTATCTAAAATACCTTGGCGTTACTACTACTTATCATTTAGTTGATTTCCTATGTTTTTTAATGTATTATTTATTAAAAATGGCCCTGAAGCTTTGGGCTTAGTAAGTGAGCCACCCATGAAGTTCCTTTAATGTATTCGTATTTGATTTGCTGTCATATCCACGTTTATCTTTTCCAAAATATAAATACATAATGTTATATGTAGCGGTAATAGTTTTACTGTGGAAAATAATTCTTTAAAATCTTACCTTATGTTGAAAAATATATCCTTCAAAATTCCAAATTTATTTTACTTTACGAAAATCGTCGATAAAAATGCATGTGATGAATGAAAAATAAATTACGTTAATTCACCATGTTGTTTATCACTAACATGTGAATACATTGATCTAAGCACAAAATTTCGATTAATTGACTGGTTTTGGAAATATCCACTAGGATTGTCATGACAAAATGTTCGTTTAATTTTCTTAAATTATTCCTTAACTTCCCTTCAAATCTATTGATCTTCCTAAAGTATAAGATGCATGGTAAATCCGCATTTTATTAACAGCAAATTCCATTCATTCAAATCATATATAGGTCTGACAAATGGTAAATTCTCTCCCGTCATCACAAAAACTTCGACAGCGATACAGGATTTTCTTATTTTATCCTTGGGAAATCTCAGGATGATAAATTACCCTCAGCTCTTGCACCATTACTATTCTCTTTCATTGCATATATCCGACTGCCTTTTCATAAAAATAAATATATTAGAGTTAAAAATCAATATTTGAAGACAATAGATTCATAATGATGTACAATATACAAGATTTACTTCATAGAAACAAAATTGACATGAATGTAACTGACTTTTTTCCTTGCTTCATAATAATCAAACTGCTTAGCGTTCCGTATTATACCATGAAATAGCGCTGCTGTTACGGAATTTTATCATAAAATTAACCAAAACGACAGCTCCTAGTAAACATCATACGAGTAAAATATGTAGACAAAGCTTCACGTTCTTATCTGTTCACCATTTGCAGACCGCTCCCATTATCAAGCAATTCTTGTCTCTCCTTCCATTTCGTGGAGGACATATAAATGTATCTCTCGCCAAATTGTAAGTTTCACATCTCCTTAGAATAAAATAAGCATTGAAACGTACTCGGAATTTTTTTATGTTTACAGGGCGTTAGAGACCTAAGATTTGACAGTACATATAAGTGACCAATTATTCTTTGAGCTTACTAAAAACCGTGTACATCATTTACCTCTTCGGAACACAGTTTTGAAAATGTTTTTTATAAAAATGTCACAAAAATTTCGCGCAAAAGTATAAAATATTTTATAAAAGTTATTTTGTACCTTGAATTCAAATTTTATCAAATAACTAAAAGAGAAACTTAATTTAAAGTTTCTTAGAAGTATATTTTTGGTATGCCATAATGTGTAAAAATTAAGCAACAATATCTCCATAAGGTGTCTATTCCTAGATGAGACAACCATTTATAGATTTGGCGACTTATTGAAACACTTCCACTCTGATATATCAGAAAAAACGCATTTTTTCAGTTAAAAAGTGCTCGAATGTAGAACTTGAAGATGTATGTCTTCTTCTTAATACATTTTTCATTCATGTGTCTCCTAACACTTAATAACCATTAAGCATCGTTTCACGAACCATAAATAAACTTCTTTTCCATTATTATTAAATGTGATGAATAATATATACGACGTTTTTCATAAAGTTCTACATGACGCATCATCTACATTTGACAATCATATTTTCGGGCAAAAAGGTTAGAGAGAGAGCAGAAGACCGAGATAAAAACGTTTTTGGATACCTAAAGTCAGATAGAGAATGAATAAAAAAACACAAATATTTGGTTGCTTCGAACAAGATTTAATCATCTTTCTATATCTCAATTTATGGGGGAATCATAAAATATTTTGACCTTCCACACCTTAATCAGATACGGTTGGTTCTTCAATTAATATATACATGTGTATAAACATTATTTCAATATATAATGCAATAATGGATAATTACATGAGGAGAGTAATACACCTTGTTTGAAATACAAAGAATTCTAAATGAAATAGCGTTAGTGAATAACATAGAATTCTTTGCTTTAACTTTCAAACATCTTTTTCAAGCATATTTTAAAGGGTTTTATTCCTAAGAGAGTGTTTCAAAATCCAAAATTAGGTACAGTGATGAGTGATTAAACAATAAGTAAGCAGTCTATCATCCAGGACTGATGACGAGGCTTCGTGAAATTGCTTGAATGACCTCGGCGAGGACGAGAACCTCTGGTATGGAAATACCCGTTGGCTCTGACAATACTCCAAAATCCCGGGAAATCATTGTTGGATCCATCCAGTGGCATGGGTTTTGCAGCGGGGATCCGTGACTCTGAGGGTGCTTGTAGATTTATCGAGGCCTCATCAAAATCATACATTCGTTCCTCGAAAAACCCTTAAAACCCGAGTGGGCAGGACATTGCGCACCCATAACGACCCACGAATCTCCCCCTCTCCCCCCCCCCGACCTCCCACCAACACCCCCCTTCCCGCCGCGACCCGCTCCACTCGCCCAATCGCCGAACGCCGAGCCTTTCTCGACCTGGGAGGGGCGGACGAAGGGAGGGTGTCAGGGGTGGGGAGGGTGTGTGTGTGCGTGAAGCGTAGGCTAAAAAAAGAGGAGCTCTCGGGCAGCGAGAAAGGAGAGACGGGAAAGGAAGGAGAGAGAGAGAGGGTGGATGAAGGGGAGGTAGAGAGAGATCTGTAGCGGATAGATGTAGAGGGTGCAGGAGCGAAGGTCACCAACTAGGTACGTATGAGGAGAATAACACTGTGAGGCCATTTTCCATACGTGAGGATGAATCCATTTCCTGATCTGATGATCCCATTGGTATCGAAAACGGAATTACTTTCTGCCATTGACACGACCCTATCCCTTCACGCAGTTACCTCAATGAAACAAGACAAATCTCGTTTAACCTTTTTTAACCCGTTAAAAAAAATGGTTACCAATAATCCGGAGAGCATTTGAAAATTTAATAAAAAAAGGGGTTACTTTCGGCGAGTCAACGAAAGTGTTTTTCGTTTTTAATTCCATCGGAAATGCCTGTGAAGTAAACATAGGTATATTATTTTTTTCCGATGAAATTTAAGACTTATCGTAAAGAGTTACATCAACGTCGTTCGTTTAATTCAGATATTTTCAACGCATAGCATACCGCTTGTAAATTCGTATTATTCGCATCTGGTGGTAAATTAGAATCATTCGCATTCACACTGCATCATTTATTTCCGGGATCGAGTTGCTGCTAGTAAAAATATTCTATTATATAAATCAACGTTAAAAATGAACTTGGATAATAATTGTTTGATCCTCTTAAGTGAAAAAATAAAATAGACATGATTTGTTGTGAATTTTATAATTCCATGCTTCTACTTTAAATGAAAATAATTATATTATCTTAGAAGGCATACCACTTCCGTAAAACAGGCAGTAATTCAGTTTAATATTAATAGCCACATAAATTAAATGGTTATCAATTTACTAAAACACATATTATCATCGACAGATATCCAAGACAAGAGAACACATCTGTATTAGAAAGCATATCACCTAATAGCCTTCTTCCTGTATCATCCAACGTGAAAATAAATTATTCGAAGGGCGAAAAATCAACGTTGAAAAACCAAACGTCAGAACCCATTGACTCCTGACGACGATCGACACACTCCCATGGGAAATAGCATATATATATCTCCCAACTACGATCTCAAACTGATGAATTCCACATGAGGTACCTACCTGAATATGCATTCGCAGAGTCAGCTAACTCTCGAGCAGCGCCGTAATGCTCCACCCTGACCCTCCCTCTCCCGCTCATGCCCCCTTCTTCCACCTAGGTCATCCCTCCTTGCCGCGTGAAATGCAACGGCCGTCGTCCAAAACCTGCGTCAACTCAACACACCCCACTTGCAGTAAACCTCCCTCCCTCCCTCCCTCCACGTCCCTCTCAAACTATCTCCCCCTCCCACGCCCCCCCATTCCCACGCCCGACCCGAGATCCCCAACCTCCATCCCCAGGCACCCCCTCCCTCCACGCCCCCACCGGGGGCCTTGGAGGCGTCTCCTGTGACCTGATCCCTAGCCCCCCTGCCCGCCCCATCCGCCGCCCGCAACGTCTCACACGTCCTCGGAATTCCGACGACCCAAATCTTTCTTATCATCCCAGGGCACCCAATGACATTCTCCTCGACATCTTTAGCTCCACCTTAGTGGTCTATCTTTTTTCCACCTCGCTCCTCATCTCTCTCTCTTTTCAAATGGGTGGTGTGGAGGATAAGGCTCGCACTTCAGCGAGCAACTGAATGGCTTGGTAAATCTACTGCGAAATCCATTAATCCTGATTAACTACTTCAATCAGAAATGAAAGCCTTAACTTTTCGCTGGCATTTGCAATTGATGTGCCTATATTAAAAAATAGATCCAACGGTTTCATTTAGCTGCTTCACATATAATCTAAAACTGGCATAGATATTCTTATTTCTGTCACGTAGTGGCAATTTTAATGTGATTTATCAGTTCCAAAATGGCAACAGGCAAAGAAATCGGCAAGGCAAGGAAGCGTAAACGCTAAACTTGAAAGCAAACATGTTAACATTTCAGGTGCGCATTTCATAACTGGATTGGGACGTACTATCACGTTTGTAGTGCGAGTGAGCATTCTGCTTTACGAAAACCTCCTGCGTTCATCGACCTAGGTGAATTAATAAAGTCACTTATTATACCAACAAAAAATCTCCCACTTCAAGAAATATTCTGAACGATAACTTAACACCATGAATTATTTTGATCAACAATTAGAATTTATACGCAGAAAAAGTTTATGAAAATTTCACTTACAAATCATGAATGCGAGAGCCCAAGTCTAAAGGATACCTACCAATATGCTCGTACATCATAACTTTTATAATTCATGAAAAATTCAAAACTGATAAAGAAATATGAAAATAGATAAAGAAATAAGCATAAAGAGGAATAAAATATACCGTACGATGAATGCCTTAGTAAAGTGAAACTGTTCGCTGAGTTGAAAATAACTTTCAAGAAAAATAACTTTTAGGTTATTTTTATAGCTCATGTCGTCTTCGTCATAACAATATATCCCACATTTGAATAATCTGAGAACAAATACAAAGAAAATGGAGTGGTGTCTAATAAATGTTACCAATTTTAGACAAATGTGTAAGTTATTAGAATTAATCGGAATATTACTTTATTTCATTTATTAAATTCAAACTCAACGTTATCATGCGCAAACATAAAAGTAGCTTCCAATCCAGTTTTAGACGATAAAAATTCTGCCAGCAAAGCTGTCAGCACAACCTTGTAGCAATTGTCAAACTGTACAATTCAATGCCCTATTTTTATCAAATGCTATTGTAAAATAACATCATTTCTAAGTTTTATTATTATGTAAAATGACTCGGTTAACTTACAGTAAAGAATAGGGAAAACATTGATTAGTTTTCATTGGCCATTCACTCACTCATCCAATATCTTACTCCATAGCTTTATAAAACTATAATTCAAATACAATGCAAAACCGTGCCAAACTCTCCATTTTGGTGACACCCTATTCTAACCTTCCTCAATCCCTCGGCAAGACAAACAAAAGCCAAATCCTGCCTCTTTCTTCGTACCATATCCAAGAGGAGAACTTGTGCCAAGCGAAGGGGAAACTAAAAGAGATGGTGCTTCCGCCACTACGTCCGCCCATTCGTAATTTATGTCCCAGTGGAATATACTTCGTATAGATTCGCATAGAAACTTTGAAAGTGGGATTTGCAGCAAATCGATCGATGGGAGACTATTTTGGTTGGCAGAGTTTGAGAAACTTCCACTCCTAACCAAGCTGAGATTTCAGACTCTGGCAGAAAGAAACTTTTCCTCTCTCCTGGGGACTTGATCGCTGATAGACAGGTATTTTAAATATACGCATACATCCAATGTGAGATCATCCAATTATTCAATTCAATATACGCATACATTCAACCAAAAATTCAATATACGCATACATCCAATGCTGAGAGATGCCATTAAATTTTCTTAGGTGTAATTTTATGGATACCAATTAGTTGAACATAACCTGATACCACTCTGAATTTCGCCTTCGAGAAGAATACTATCCAACTGCGGCTTCTGATGAATAAAGCTATATATAAATTAATTTTTCTAGTGGTTATACGGCTGTAATATAATTGTGTACACGAATTTTCCGAACGCTCCAAATATTTCCATATCAAAATTCAGTTTTTCCAGATGAAATTTTCATCGAGGCCAAATTAACTTTGCAGGACATTTACTCCATTTGCCCATTCGTGGATTAAAATATCACAACACCTCGCAACTCCACTAAATATGCTTTTACATATTAAAAAAATTCATATCATTAAATATAACGAAGTGCTGTGGTTCTTTTAATCAACAAGCAATTTCGTCAAATCATACTGGAATCCGTTTTTTGATTCGTTTCATGATTGGTGTACAACTAACACTAGTAACACATAATAATAATAATTCTTTGACCCGTATTGAATATTTTGCATGAACTCGCCCATACCCTTATTTAATTTAACGGGCTATTTCATCCTTCTGCACGTTTGGAAACACACATCAATAATGCATTTTTGGGGATATTTTCCCGAATTTTAAGTCCTAGGGCGAATTTATCGGACTTCTCCGGTTCCTCATGATCAATATTTCATTCCCCTCCCTTCTCCGGCATTTGCATACTTTACAAACCCTTGGCAAAAAAAACTTGGTTAAAATTCTTCTTCTGAGACTATTTCAGCGAGCGAACCAAATCGGAATAAAGTTGAGGAAACATTAACTAAGGAACCTGTGCCGTTCATTTCGAGTCTAATGTACCGCAAAGCGTGCGAGGAGGAACGGATGCGAGAGAGGGAGAGGGAGACGAAGGGAAATAATGAAACCGTCGGTCTTATCACGACGGCCATAGAAAATAGGGTCAGAGGAATAAAACCGAGAAGAGACGCGTCAGCATTATTCCCAAAAGCCCGAGATTCAGAGCAGAAATCTGGTGCAAATTGGGAAAATCGGATCCGCGACAGTGGAGAACTGAGAGAGAGACGGAAGGGTGGGCGATGGAGCTTCTTTCCGGATGACGCTCCCTATGGACCGTGGGACACAGTCACCCATCATACGTCGCAAAGTTGCACACTAACGGTGGCTGTGGGGTGGGAA
>LYUA01000173.1:1654760-1673661 GCA_002093875.1 Calopteryx splendens
GATAGGAAAGAATGGAGGGCTGCAGTCTACCAATCATAGGATTGAAAGACTATGATGACAATGATGGGCGTCACATGGTAGAAGATACATCAAGAAGGGATTCAAGAGAGTGCCAGGCTATGTATGCTACTGCTTGTGAAGAAGTGAAATTCAAGTGGGGAAGGAGATGGTATTCTCCTCTGGTGTGAGAGAAAGAAGGTGAGAATTGGTAGAAAAGAATCCCCTGTTGCATAGCAGCCTTTCGCCCCCCTTGACCTTTAACTTGGGCACTTTACAACAGAGTCCCTTCTCCATTCTCCACCAGCCTAGGCAGTGCATCCAATCGGATTTAATTTTCCTTTCATAGAAGCAATTTGATGCTCAATACTAAAAGTTTGCATGCATTTTTCCTCATTTTCCGACATTGAGATTTTGTTATTGAATTTTCCATCAAAAATTAATTTATGTTAATGAAAATTCAATACAAGGATTTAAAAACTGGATCGATTTGTTACAGGCATTGCTTTAAAAACCCAAGCTATGCGATCTTTTCTCTTGTAGATATACAAGCACACACAATGTTTTCCCTGCCCGAGTTCGACCTACCTAATGAATGGCATCTTTTTTAACATGGTTTCCAACTGTAGAAAGAAATGGTGAAGATGATGCAGAGCAAGAAACAGAGTCTGATTCATTCCGACCAAAACAGTAGGTACCCTATTACTTAACGAGTGTTGTGTGAGCAGACAATGATTTGTATCTCCACACGAAGCTTGATGCAAAAATATTAGACATCAGAATAAGAAAAAAAAGCTGAGTACCTTGAAAAAATTCTTTATGTGACCTTAAAAAGACAAAGTGATTTAGCTTAACATCTCTTTTGATCTAATTCCGAAGATTTGGGCGAGATGGAGTGAAATTTAACCATTAAAAAAAATTGCTTTGTTTTGTTTTAAAATGTTAAAATGTAAAAAAAATGTTTTAATCTTTCGTCTCTTTTGACCAATAAATCAAGGTGTAATGACATCATTTTGATGCAATTATATCTTGGGGAAAGCTATGAAAGTTATTTTTCCCATTTGTTGCTCACTTTGTTACATTTGTGAGTAAAGGAAGGCAAAATATGAGAACTTTTAAAAATAATTGTAATTATCACAACTTTTCCTCCGATTGGAATTAATACTAACCAGGTTCCACTGGATTTCAGAATATATCAATTACCAAAAATTACATTGGCACTTGTGTGCATGAGGAGTATTGCAATATAATACAAAGTAATATAAGGCAGAAATACCTACACCAATGGTCAGTTCAATTACACAGGAAACTATATGATGTGGTTATGAATTAGAGGTAAGCACTAGGGTTAGCCCGGGGATCCTTCTGGTTTCGGTATCGGACTGTTAACCATACACCAAGAAACTGAAAAAGAGAATGTGCAAACAGGAGCATTAGCTGTGAAAAATTAATCACAATAATATAAGACATGATTAAAAAACTTTTAACATGTTTTTACAATAAATATCAAAGTGTAGCCATCTTAATAAATTAGGCATTACCATTAGGTTAACTACAAATTAAAATTTTTGAATTTATACAAAACACATCACAGAGTTAAAGAAGATAATACTAACCTGCAGATCATGAAATCATGGTATGAGAAAAAGTTTTAAAATTTCAAAGGAAATATATTTATTGGAGAGGTGAATATAAAAGAGCTATGAATGACAGTGACTCTCCTTTTTGGTAACAAAAAGGACTGAAAAAAGATAAATATTTAATTACCTACCAAAACATATAACTTATGGAAACATCCAATATGCATAAATATACTTTAATTCTATGCTCCACCTCTACCAAGGATATGTTAGAGGATATATGTCAGTGGGGTGGATAATCAAAAGGGTCCTACAAGTCCTTAAGGGACTTGAAATTTTGCTGCACAACCAACTCTCAGTTACCTTGATTCTAATAAAAGACGATATTCCCCAAATTGCAATGGGGCTTCAACCTATCTATTGCCCTCTATCAGACTCAACGGACCTCAATTCTCTTTCTGAATACTCCACTGATATCCTTGCAGGGATCTACCTAAGTTGAATTAAGTTTCAGAAAATGGTATTACTTTTCCAGAGTCTCGACTCATGATTAATGATCAACATTTCAATTCCTTAGCCAAAAAAAACTGAGTAGAGCTAACTGACAAGCTGTACTATTATCATACCAAAAATTAAAAAAATACCTTCAATGTCGAAATAAATACAAAAAATTCAAAATAGCTTTTCTTTGAGCCCTAGTCATATGGGTTAAAATAATAACAATATTATCCGTGAAATTGGGGAAGTTATCTAATTGTCCTAATACTTAAAAGGCACTTGTTGCAAGGCAACTCATGAGATCCATAACCTTTATATAGCTAGAAGTTTTAACCTGGTCCATTCCTTTCTCACACACACAAATTTGTATGGCACCAGAAATAATACAATGGAGAACACAATTACTCTGCATACATTTAATTTAATCAACAACATAGTTTTTAGTGCACGTAAAAGGATTTTTTAACATTTATCCAGGCAAGGTTGTCCAACAGAGCCGGGAGGACAGCAAAACCCAATCACATGATCCATAGAGTTTTTTCAAGTATCACCTAATAAACAGTGAAACCTCTCTTAACGACCACTCCTATTAAGCGACCATCTCTTTTAACAACCAGTTTTTTTTCCGGAACTGATTGTAATGACTGTACATTTTATACATTTAATACCCCTATTCAAACATCAACCCTTACCCTGATCACAACCAAGACCACTGCTTCATTGAGATTTTCCCTCTAATCGGTAAACAAAAGTTGTCATAAACTTGAGTTTTCCTGACTTCTGGGAATCAGACCAGCCTGCCTGCACCCACCATTGCTTGGCCATCAGAGAAAAGGGAAAAATACAAACACTGAGGATAATGACGAATCCCTACATGGCAAGTGCCTCTTTGCACAATTTGTTATAGAGCTTATCCACGGAGTCTAGTTTTATCTTTCATGGCATTCCCCAAAAAAAATTGTCAAGGATGAATGAGTGAGGCTTTTCATGGAATATGGACTATTGTGGTTGCTTCATATCTTACTCATGGTATTTGCTTTGGGTTACAGCACAAGACTAATTCACAAGTCAAAGACGTCAAGGAAGAGAATTTGCTTGAGTTTGGAGGAAAGGGTTCGAGTTATCGAAGAACAAGAGAAAGGTGCATTGGAAATAAATTAGTGGAATTATTCCAAAGTGGAAAAACTCGGATAAAGACAATTTTAAAACATAGGGGTGATATTTTGAACGTATGGCATAATAGTAGCTGGAAGCATGAAGTGAAAAGAAAGTGAAGAGTATGAAGGCATCAACTTGCTAGTTTTTGAGTGGCTTAAAGTTTCATGGTCTAAAAATATTCCTATTAGTGAAGCATTAACCCTCAAGCAGTCACACAGCAGTCACTTTTCTTTGTAACTATTTCTCATCTGCCTGTAATCACATTTCCCCCCTTGAGCCTTCCTACAATGTTGTTTCATAATAATCAGTTGAGTGTTTGCATTCAATGGATTTCTCATTCATCGATCAAGATACTATTTCCATGCTGATGTCAAGTGGCACACAGTGCGCACCAATGCATCTGCTCATGAGAGAAAAATTGACAACTATGTAACCCATATCTCTTTCTCTTTATTTGTTGCAATTAACCCCTATTTCGATTTCTTACAAAGTATTTATTTCCAAGCTTACTGTTTAGACGCAGTAGTATTTGGGTATATAAAAGGTAAGCTTTTCAGAATGTGTCTTTCTATAGGCACACATCACTTGCCATCGCAACTAGAGAGGTGTGGTATGCTTAAAACTCAAAATACTGTTTGCGACTTACACATTCCATCACTGCACGCATATTCGAATTGACCCAACAGATGGTATGGGCAAACACGTTGTGAAATATTACTGAGTCAGTGTGATTTGAAGGAAGAATTTCTGCATGCAGTGCACTAGCTCAAGAAGTACTTATGGTAAAATAAAAATGTAAGTATAATTTTATCAGTGTAAACATGTTTGCATTTGCTACACTAGATTAAAAGCATAGTAATTTTGGATTACTGGGTACTAGGGACCAAAGAATATGTGAAAATGAAATAGCAAAAGTCCTCTAGGAGCTTTTAGACAAGATGGCGGCCTGATGAAGAAAGATTGGACAATGGAGGCAGATAGCAATTTCTCAGATGGTGAAGATGAGCATTACTACAAGAGACAACAAAAGCAAGACTGAACAGGAGCTTGACACAGACGGCTCTTCTGAAGACGAATTCAGCTCTGCTAAATAAGAATTCTACTTGGGCAAGGATAACCCAACAAAATTGTAGAAGTCTCCACTTATAAAGAAAATCAATAAGATCTCAGCAAAAAATGTTCTTAGAATTTCTCCCGGGGCAAGTTTCCATATTAGCCACCAAACTTGATGTTCTCCATCAATTAATCACTGATGATATGATTGACAAAATTACTCAATTCACTAATTCATTCATTGAACAAATAATCCAAGGAAATTGTTATAAAAGGGAACCTGACTGCCATCTAACATCACGTGATGAAACATGCGCATATTTTGGTCATCTTATTCTTTTTGGTGTGAAATGGGAGAATCATGCCAATTTTATTGATCTGTGGACAAGGAATCAGACTGATATAATGTTAAATAGAGCCACCATGAGCCGTCATTGATTTTTTGTTTCTTCTGAGATGCATGAGGTTTGTTGACAATACAACAGGTGAAGAAAGGAAAAGAGTGATAAACTGGCTACTATCTGAAAATTCTTCGAAGCATTGTTCAAAACTGCAGAAACTCATACACTACTTGCATGTATGTAACAACTGACGAAAAGCTAAGAGACATTTTGTGGGAGGTACTTCGATGCTCAATACAAGCTGAGTGAGCCCACTAAATATGGCATAAAAATCTTTGCTGTGTGTGATTCCCATTCATTCCACACAATTAACATCGAGGCCTAATGCGGAAAGCAGCTGGAGGGTCCCGTGCATCTAATTCTTCCTTGGACATCGTGCACAGGTTAGTCAAGACAATCGTAGGCAGCAATTGATATCTAACCATTGAATATTGGAATACAAGTATTCCTCTTGCATATTCATTATTGGGGAAAAAATAACATACCTTGGTACTTTCAGAAAAAATAAATTCTCCCAGAGTTCATGCCAAATTGAAAGAAAGAAAAAGGACCTTCAATATTTGGTTTTCAAAAAATATGAGTGCCTTATTGTTCTAAAAAAATCAATCAGTATTGCTGCTATCCACATTAAATGAGAATCAATCTATCAGGAATAGGGAAAACAACGTTTGGTTGTGGACTACAACAAAACTCGAAATTCCTGTCTAATTAAAGGTTTTCAACATTCAAAAAGATTCCTATCTTTTTCCCGAATTTCAGAATAAGTAGACACACTTTTAACAATGTCCTAATGGGTAGGGACTTGAATGTTTCACAAACTGCAAAATATCAGATCAAAATTTGTTTTTTTTAATAATATGAGAAATTCAACTATTCATAATAGTTTTTGCAATAAATTGAATCAGTGGCTAATGTACTAGCTTCCCACCCAGTGGGCTCTGGTTCACATCCCGGTGGGGGCAAGGTTTTTTTGTGGTAACCAAATCCCTACTCGGGTGCTCTGTGGAGATCAATTCAAGTTCTACTCCATCTGTTGGCTGGGACGTAAAACTGTGAACCCCTTGGAACATTTCGATGAGAGTAGTCTAATGCCAACACCAGGTTTCTATCCACCCTTCTTCCATTCCCTGGAAATCCAACCTTGGCACATTACCCGCCTATCCCTAATGGTGTAAATGACCTCAGGTGTCAGTTTCCTCCCCTAATAATTACTTCTACCAATAAATTTAGTAAAATCTCAAGTTTTTCATCCATTTTAACCTCCTAACTCATCTAAATGTGAATGCAATTTAAATAACAGGGATATATTCAGGCTTATTTAAAATAAGTCGAAGTGCTTTGTTACCACACTGATTTTCTCATCAACATGCTTCCAGTTATCATACTATCCCAGCTTCAGATGTCCCTGGACACATCCTTTCATATACTGCACAAAACATTTCAATTGAAGCTGCAAAAAGGCACTCAAAACGTTTGGTATTGCTGATACAAAAACAGATCTATAATGTGAACCATTGGTGCTCCAGATTGCTTTGAGAGAGATGAGCTCAGCATGTTACTCAGGTTTTTACCACAATCACTGGCTTTAAATCACGACAGTTTCAGAAGCAATACTTTCTTAGGCAATCGAGATAGCAAAAACATTTAAACTTTGACAAAGAAGAGGGATATCCACTACATATTGTGTGGAAAAGAACTCACTGGCAACCAACCAATCAGAGGGAGCAACAAGACAGGACGACCTATATAAAGGAACTGCAGCAATCTACCTTCGACCTAAAGATGCCAGCAAGAATTCTGGAAAAACTGTGGTTAATTCAAGCCAACGAATGCGGTTAACTCTAGAAATAGAGCTCATCAAATCCATGCCCTGGAAAATTTCCAAACCAACACCTAAAGAGAGAATCAAAATTGATCCCAAAAAAACCAATAAATCTAATTAATAAGTCAACCTAACTAATATGTTGAATAATTTATATAAATAAAGTAAACTATGGCAATTAACAAGCATCAGTTCATACAAGGTGATGATATGACTTCACATTTACTGAGTTATATTTATCACTGCTGAAATGATTTTTTATACAACTATATTTATTGCAATTTTCCTTTTTTTAATCCAAAAATTAGCTATTTTAAATTATGAAATATTTTAATTTTATTTACAAATATTCTTGATTTTGTAATTGACAATTAGTAAGCACACTCTTCAGTGTGGAGTGTGGAGGAATATTTTTCGCAGAGACCTTCTGTTTACAAGAATTATGTTACTTTTATGTCATGTATAGACAACTCCCTCCTCCCGGCTTTTTTTTTCATGGCTAGAAAAACTTGGGTAGAGAAGAGACTACAATACCTTAATATAGCATGCAAATGTAGTGGGATTTCAAATATAACAATTACCTAAGGAATGGAGAAAGGTCATTCTTATGATCAAGGAGTGAATTATTATGGATTAAGAAAATTCTTTTCAGTGTAGTATTTACTTTAACATCAGTGCAATAGCTATGCCCACTGTTGACCATAAAAAGACTGTTGCTATGGCTATTTATGGTACATAAGGATAGTTAACATTATATAGGTAATTTTATTAATCAGGAGTCAATCAAATTTAGTAAAAAAAATAATAGCAGTAAAAGATTAACAATTAAACAAGTTTTTGCAGACACGAGATCCAATGAGGCTTTTCACTCTCAATAAAATTAAGATGTTCACACAGTTTACTACGGCCAGCTTAAAACTATAACAGAGAAACCTGTTTCATTCTGCTCCCTTGAATTATGTAAATATATGTACTACTTTCGTAAAGTACTAACATATTTGATAAAAACAGATCACTGCATGCAATTATCCTCTAAAAAAGCAGTAGCCAACTATTCGGATCTCATACACCACTAAAATTACTAACTCCCAAACAATTCTGCAATAAAATTTTCTTGTGAACCGCTGGTTGGTAGCCACTACTCTAAACCTATACATACCTCTGTGAAACTAAAAAATAATCCAATGCCACCACACAACTTGAATGCATAATTAATGGTATCCTGAAGTTTCTCCAAGCATGAAGGACATGATGAAGGTGGACAAGACACAGGCTAGAAAAAGAAGAAAATTGGTTAAATTGTAGAAAGGTGTGTTCACATGCAAATTCAACAAAAGATGAAAATTTTGGTAACCTATATGATCATGACATAGTTTTTAAACAGGCTGTCTCAAATAAAATGTTTACCTCTCCACAATTTCCTGCAATGACAGAAAATCCTGGTGGTACATATACACAGATACATACACATATCCTTTCAGCAATATTGTAGTGTAGGAGTCATATATTGAATAAGCTGTTTTTATGAATAGATGGAGTCTATTACGAATCCAAAGTCAAGTAGTCTAAGCAGCTTATTGATTTTTGCATCACCAACATTTCCAACTGACATCAATTAACGAGGTTAATCATACAAGAATTTTAAGAATTGGAGAGTCATTAACTGAATTGCAGTGATCAAGCGACAACCGTAATCACTATTTTCATTCCTTATTGATCAGTAAGGGATGAAAATAAGACTTCAATTCAATAGCATGACAATATCAATTCTATTAAATCCAGAATAATCACTACAACAACATACTTGTGTTATAAGATAATGATGTAAATTACATAGATATAGTTACTTACACAAGATGAAGGATCATCTATGGAGGTCCGATTCAAAGAACAACAACCAAACACTTTCTGAACATTTATACGAAGGTCTTCATCCACCTGATCCCAGCCCTGAAATAAAAAAAACCTTAACATATAAAACTTAAATAGTATGTGCATAAACAATATTTTAGCATATAGCAAATTAAGAAATGTGCTACCATACTACAATGAACCATGTTTATTGTTGGATCATTATTCAATTGTGGCCCATTCAAATTATTTGGTATTGAATAGATGTCACAATAACTACAATAATTCAAAATATTCTTCAACAAATATTAAAAGAATCCTACTCTTTGTGTCGTCCTCACACTCTATATTGTTCAGTTTAAATATATGCTCAGTCAATATAATCAATGGGTTTTGATAGACAAATGTAGATCTCATCTCAAACTAAGCCTCAAAGGAATATCAAAATTGGAGTTACCACAATGGAGAATGAAAAATGCAATTAATGATTTCAGTTTTGCACAGCAAAATTCAATATAACATAAATCAAGGTGTTATCATGAATCAATTTGGCTGGGTCGCAGCATTCACAATCACAAACTGGAACAGAGAAAAAAGTGCTACACATAGTGATAACATGCAAAAAAAGATCCATGATTACATCTCAATTCCTTTCCTTGTGCTAACAACTATTCACAAGGTTTTTATACATAGAAATTACACCAGTTGACTTTAGGATGTGGTTGTCCTGATACATAATCTAAGATTTGAACCCATTCCTCTACAGTCAGCAGCCAGATTCTCTACCCTAAACTACAATGTCCCTAAATGCTTACCCTTAATAATTTAAATAACCTCAAATAAGATATAAGCATTAATGGAAAAGAACCTGAACCTAATGAGAGCAAAAAACCCAACAATGTAGTTTTTGATTTTAATATTAAAAAATGAAAGAAAGTTTAAGAAAATAAAAGAATACCAAAATGTTTGAGTAACATTAAATTAATGGCACTTTAAAAATGATATAACCTTGAACTTATGCTTGCGAGCGAAATAGATACAAAATTAATTTTGCTTTTAAAAATGGAATTAACTCAACGCCGCTATATAGCATGGACATTTCAATTTACCAATTACTAATTTCATAATGAAGAGTTTAGGTTCCAGTTAATATTCTGGTATCATATTACATAAAAACTAATTTGATTAAAAAACAAAAAAGGCAGAACCAGTAACAGTAGTAGTAAAAAACTGTTTAAATTGAAGAATAAGTTAACCTTTTGTGATATTTGTCCATGTTCAAATAATTATAAATTTAGTAATTTCAGGCATGACTTCCTGGTAGCATCTGATATCCAATAAGCTTACACAATTAATGGATATCACCATAAATGCTCAGGCTGAAGCACTCTGCGATAGCATAGATATTTTTTTGTTGTGTAGAGTAAGTTTATCACAAATTTACAATAAAATTCTAAAATCAATTAAATCTACTATTTCTCATCCTACATTTGAAATGAAACTGCATAAACTGTTTCAAAGCAAGATGTATCGTAGTGTGGATGAGTTCTTCGATGACAAACTTTAAATATTTATCTTTTGATATCATCACCTCCAATTTTTTCTTTTTTGTTTACTGCAATTTGGTCGTGTTTATTTACTTTTTAGTGCCAATGTAAAGTACATTAATGATGAGTTCAAAGTCTTTTGACCTTACCTGAAAATGTACTGATATAGCCTCGTCTAACTCAACGCTGGCAACTTTCATACAGTGGATTATTATAACCAAAATCCCTCATGTAAACTCGTTATAAAAATAATGCATAGTATTTTATGACTCACTCGTTCTGCTAGCTGGCGTTGCTGGTCCCTATTTACAGCCAAACAGGCACAGGCCACACTAAATTGCACCAAAAACAATAAAAACAAAATAAGCATGTACTGATAAGTCGGTTAAGGAACAACCCTGGAATATATCAACATAATATAGAAAGTACACTCAGACGACACAAATAAACACTTAAAATGAACATCATTCAATTCATAAAATTTGGCAACTGAAACATCGAGTCAATGGTTTAATAAGAACTCCATCGGGCAGTTAAAAGCCGAAAGGATACAAAAAATAGAATCACTTGGTGGTGTTTTATTGCTCCAATCAAACCAAGAATTGATATAACGATGAGAATGATGCCACATGCTAAAATTCCTCCTATTATAGGTAGGTTGGTAACCAATGCCGATGCTCTTCCATAGACAGCAACTCCGATGAGAATAGACGCAACGAGCTGTAAAAGCCAACCAACATTTATTCACACAGTTAAATAACTGCTACTTTTTAAAACTTGCTCCCAACAACTTCGGGAAACAATAATTCGGCACACAGGGTTGCGTCATATTCATCTCATTATAGAAGAAATAATTGGGATGATAATTCACTTGAAACAACAGTTAGAATTCATGTTGAGGGGGGGACTTGATAAAAGAGTACAATATTACTGAATACATACGACATATAGGATGTTCAAAGCTGTCAATGCATTCTTGGAACACGTAAATCCCCCACACATGATGATCACATTAAAATCCGGAAAATTGCGAGCTTCCTACCAAAACCTTGAGCTTTAAATTAACTTCAACCACAGATGATATCTTCTCAGAATGGATAAGTGGATTTATCCTGTCAAAAGACGTGAGTAGATTGTTGAATTAACCTGATGAACAGAAGTGGATCGGCGCAAATCTCTCTGCACATGTCCTCTTTGTCACCAGAATAGGCGCGACTATTGAAAATTGAATATGATTGGTCCACATCACATGTTGTGATTAGATATAGGCTGATATGATGTGTAATTTGAAGAAATATCTTCACAGATTTTGTTATTAATCATTCTTCAATCAAGTTCGCGAAATAAGTATTATTTTACTGGAACAAAAAAATTCATTCAATGATTTTTAGAATGACAAAAAATGTACCTACTGTTAATTCTTACCGAAACAATTGAGTTACTTTGAAGGCTATTTATTTTGTTTACAATGCTAATTCTGCAATGACATATTTATAATCTTCAAGATATTTTACTAAGATTTAATACTGAATGGAACTATTTTAAATTTGTTAATTTTTCATTAATTTCAATTATCATTTTTATACCAAATGTATATGTTAACATTATCATGAAATGCTATTCTGACATTATTTACTTTCATATGAATTTAAAGGACCCCTATAAATTCTGGTGTGTTCATATCTTCATACTGACTGCACACACTTTGAGATATTGGTATTATTTTTGTTCCTATTTAAATGTCCAATAATTCTATTTTAGTTGCAGTTAATATATTGTGAACAGTGGGCTACTAATATCAATGAAATTTCAACAAAATAACAATCATATGGGGGGTATGATCCATGATTATGGCCATGGTTACTATTTAGAATTCATCAGCACCTATTTATAGACTACTGGTCTATAAATAGGTGGTAGACTGGTCTATAAATAGGTGGTAGACTGCTGGTCTCCCACTATAGTGGGAGAAATATTTTTTAATGGATTCAGGGGTCTGTCACACTTACCTATATTTCCTCCCTAACACACCACCCTATATCATGAGAAGACTGTAACAAGATACCCATCTCACGAAGACAACACTGTTACAAGGTTCCTGCCATGTGGTTTAAAACCAACTCATCTCTTCCCCCTGCC
The DNA here is from genome assembly GCA_002093875.1 of Calopteryx splendens. Taxonomy (NCBI): domain Eukaryota; kingdom Metazoa; phylum Arthropoda; class Insecta; order Odonata; family Calopterygidae; genus Calopteryx; species Calopteryx splendens. Next base: position 1,666,807 of record LYUA01000173.1, read on the forward strand.
ATGCCTAGAACTTCTTTGCTTGTTTCCCTCCCTCTCCATCTTATATTTTCAATACTCTTCCATATCTCAAAAGTCTAAAGCCTTCACCTATTCCCTTTCCTCAATGACCATGTTTTGGGGCCACAAAACTATGTTCAAATAAACATTTTTACCTACTGATCTTTTCTTTGCAACTTTACTGAAATTCCCTGTGATTTACTCTCTTTTCTTATCCAAAGTTTCTTTTACCTAAATCAATTCATATTTCAATTTGTTTATTACTCAGCCATCTTTATATAAAGCACTTCATAAGTAGGTTAACTCCAATTTTTTTCTAGTTTATCCCCTCCAACTTTATTCTTTATCTTGGCCTTCCTATTACTTGAGAACCTCATCTTATTATTGATTATCATCCCATACCTATCAAATTGCTGAATAACTAAGGCTTGATCATCTGCGAATCTGATTTAGGGAGCTCCCAACTTTAATTTTTCCCACTCCTTACTTTCATTCCATTCTTCTAGTCCTTTCCATGCCTCTCTTACCATTTCCTCCATGTATACCTTATAAAACCATGGGTGATAATTATCTAAAAGGGGCATTGCCAGTCTAGCAATATCTAGAGCATTTTTCACCAGTAAAATCCCATTATATACAGTGCACACTATGACATTCTGATCTAATTTTATTCTACATGCATTCATAAGCTATCTATCACAATTCATAATTCAAGCTGGCTAACAATAGCTCCCATCGGGGAAAACAGGGTGGGCCTGGGCTATACTGGCCTAGGCCTGGCTATGCCACTGAAGACAGACAACCCTGTCTTATCCACCTGCCTTTCCTAGCCCCAGTCTAATTCTCCATACGCTATCTGCACTGCTTCAGTCAGAGACATCCAGGTTTCAGGTAAGCCACTAATTCCATCATTCTACTCCTTCTGTAATACATTCATTAATTGTGCCCAATTTACATCATTGGGTAAATTGTGCTGCTTCCCAAAACGCATACAAATATATCCTAGTTATCAATGGTGTAACTAGAAAATAATTTTTTAAACTATGAACATATTTCTTGCATCCCAAAGCCATTTTGGTATGTTTATAATTGTACTTATTAGTACTTTATTTTTATTGGTATTTTTCTAAGCACAAATGAAACTTGTACTTTGCATATAACTTCCAATAGTACTCAACCTATTTGACTACTCTTACGGGAGTAAACTTTAAAGGGAGGCTAGATGCTATTCACCCCCCTGATTATGCCACTGCTGGCTATATTATCCCTTTAGCTGCAGTGGTAAATTTCCATACTACAACTGTGTGTGGGAGAAAAGTGAGGGGAATATTTTCCTTCGCAGCACTGGTTAGGGATTCACAGGTAGTGAACCTTTATAATCTGGGACGACCTTTTTCTTCTCCTTCTTGGGAAGAATGGGTGACCAATTGAAGGAACATAAAGACTTGCAGGTAAATCCAATTCCTAAGAAATGAATTGATAGGAGTTGCCGAAACAGGCAGAATTGATTGCTCAGAAAAATAATCACGGTGAAAACAATATAAAAACCTCTCAGGGAGACAGGGAAATGGCTGGCAGCATTCCCTTTGTGAGAGTTGGGCCTGCCTAGACCCTCAGTGTGTCCACAGAGAGAGGATAATCATAAAATCTGGAGGGGGACTGGGACAAGCTAGCCAGCGATGGCCAAACAGAGGATGTTTTCCCCCCCGTCTTCCTTACATATATAGAAATGTTTCCTGCAGTCTAAGAGTTAACATTTATTTTTATTTACATTAGGTTAAAATTATATTCCTTTATATTAGTGGTCTCATTACTGCTTAGGCATTTTCCACATTTCTCCCTTTTCCAAACCCAAATTGTTCTTCCCCAATGTTGTCCTTCTTCACCCTTCTGTAGATGACCGTAGTACTATCTACATAGATGAAATTAAAATTATATGTCATTGTTCCTCTATACTGCTCTTTTCCCTTTTTTGGAATGGAAATTAATAAGTACCAATCTAAAAAAGTCTTCTGGCCAAGGTCCTCCCACATAAATGATATGAAATAACTCATAAGATCTCTCCCATCCACATTTTATTAAATCCTTGAGTAGATCAGCAGGGATGTTATCTATCCTCATGGTCGTGCTAGTTTTTATTTCCTTTAATATTTCACAATCAAGTATTCCTGGACCTATACTATCCTCATCATGCCTAAACTTCACGGCCTAATATCTTTACCACAATGTTCTTCCATCTACTGCACCTCAATCACTTTGGATTACTGACAGAATAGAGTGGACAAAACTGTATGAAATATTGCAGAATATAAGAGTAGACTGGAATGATAGGAAACTAATTCAAAACCTGTGCATGAATCAGATGCTACAAGAAGAGTAGTAGAGGGATAATCAGGATGGGCAGTGATAGACAGGGGAGAAATAATAATTAGCATTTATTTGTTCCGCAACTTGTTTGTACAAACATAGGACACGTCAAGAAAATACATCTCATTACATATGCAATCATTGCTGCATGAATTCAACTACAGAGTAGAAAATATTTCTTTTTAAATATTGATGAAGTTGATATTTAAACAGACATTTATTTAGAATTTTTTAATTTTCCAGGTAGCTTGTAATAGAGTATAAGGCCCATATTTTTAGGTCCAAGTGCAGCATTCCTAGTTCTGACATAAATTTGGTGCAGGTTTTTAGCACTCCTGGTGTTGTAGCAATGATAACTGTCATTGATATTGTAGCTGTAAAGATTGTGCTAAACACTGAGTTACACATCCATACAATAATGTGGGGGAGGGTACACTTCTAAATGCTTTGGTTTCTCCTGCCTTAGGCAAGCATTCATTTTTTCCACACAGTGGAAGTTTTTTCCAGTGTAGCTGTAAAAATTGTTCTTAACACTGATATACACTTCCATACAATAATGTAGGGATTGCCATTTTTTTCTGCCTTAGGCAGGCATTCATTTTTTCTTCCAATAATACCAACAACCATTCTGCTGGCATTCACACACCATTGTAATCTCTTCATCTATCTTACCATCTATTCCAAACATTCTGCCATGATATTCAAAACCATCAATCTACTTGTTCAATTATTTTTCCTTTTACCCCACTATGCAACCATTCTTTTCATTATCCTTATCAAACATAACTTTGTTTGTTTTGTATGCATTCACCCTCAAGGCTCTCAGTAGATATGTTGAGGGCTATCCACCCAACCCAAAGTAAGACAAAATAAAGTTATACGGGTTGCATTGCAATTGTGATAAAATTATAATTAAACATGTTATATTTTGTCTTTAAAATTAGTACATGAAATATGATCATATTAAATACTAATAACACAACTGGTAGGTTTTTATGTTAAGACAATTTCTTCAACAAATCAGAGTAAATATTCAAATTATCTTTTGTTTTAGTATAAACACATACAATGGCTATTCAAAATGTAGCACGTAAGGCCTTTCAAAAACTGTAAGTTATGTCCCTCCATCATTCAGTAACAAAATTTAATTTTGTTAAACTGATGTTGCATATAATATGGCCTCTTTAGGTAGTAGTGGGTTATTTGATCTGTTCATTTTAATTCAAGCCAAGTAGTTAAGCCAATAAATAACTTTATAATTCTTTAGCAAAACACACAGATAAAGAATGGTTAATACAGCTAGAGTTGAATTATTTACCACTTTCCCTATAAAAAAAACTAGGTACTGAAAAGTGATTACATTACATATTTATGAAGTGAAAAGATTTAACTGGGTTAAATTGCCCATCCTGAACATTCTAACACTTCAACTTAATTAAAATTACAAAAAAAACATTCAACGCAATAATTTATTCCAAAATAAATTAAAGTACACTCACGCAAAACATTCATAAGAGCATATCTACACATCCAGTTTTAACATACCAATATTTTTGATTCTTCTCCTCGTTACACCATTTAACCACAGCTGAACCACAATATGTATACAGAAAACATGTTTTAGTCATCACTCAATAGGTTCACACGTGAACACAGTGTTCTAGGACATTCAATATCAACCAAAGAAAAGTATTAGCAAATCAAGATGAACTGAATTACGATAATTGAAATGGCATTGGATACTTGGTCTCCGAATAACATTTTTAACAGAAGCCATCTAAAATACTTAACATACATGCATATAGAAGAAGCTTACTATCATTTCATTGTAATAACAAAACTGTGCATAATGGTATAGGGTATGGGAAAAATAGTTCACCCATGCTATAAAACAGAAAGAATTACAGAATTTAAATCGCAAAAGCAAATAATCGTTGAGGTATATATTAGCTTTGCCACTGCTATAATCATATAATTACATGTTTTTAAACCGAGTTTCAACTATCATAAACATATATATGTACTTTCTAAATGTGAAAGACAAAATTATACTTGGTCCACATTAAAATGTATTCCTCAAAGAAATTAGCAAGGCAGTCTGTGAGTTGGAATCAATTAGAAGTTCAACTTTTCCATTTGGCCGAACCAACTAGCAGTCTCTTCATCCTCCAGTTCAGACTCTTCACTAGAACGTTCATTATCAGCCTTCTCCTTCCTCAGACTTTCTTTTTTTGAGGCTCTTTTTTCTTTTAGCCTTTGATGCAAATTCTGAAGTCTAACTAGAAGATCTTCATACATGAACGCTCCTCTTTCCTCTCCAAAAGGATCCTATGGATTTAAATAATGGTATTATTTAATGAGGTTTGAGTCCAAAAATTAAATAAAGCACATGGAGCATAAAACAATGCCAATCCTATAGCTAAGAATATTTTAGCAAAACATAACCCACAATTGTTGGTGCATTAATTCTGTGAATACATAACAGAGATAAAACACCACTTTAAAAAGGGAACTTGTACAAAAGATTATTTATTTGTAATATGTATTACTTCCACCACCTAAACCGTTCTATTTCACAGTTTTCAAGATTTTAACCTGAGCAAGAGTGGCATAAAAACATGTAAAAATTGGGAAATTAAAATAACTTAAAATCAATAAAAATCACTTGAAAATGTTGAAGCCATTGCATATTTAGATGCATGTCTGTTAACCTTACGAAAGATTTATCATAAAAGTGAAAATGGTGCCTTTTTACCATTTTTCATTGGTAACTGCCCACCATAATTTTTCATGGCTTTTAATGTTTTTTGGGTGACCACAATTAAAAAAAAAACGTCAAATCTAGTATTTAACTCCTTTAGCTCTCAAGTGTATAACTATAACAAGTGACAAAAGTGGCAATATGGTGATAATAAAAAAATCGCAGTAATCAACCCGAAGGTCGGTTTGGTAGGCGAGGAAAGAGCTCACCCAATGACCATCATCGTCAGACAGGTGGCTACTGTGCCATTGGGCCATGCGCATGAAACAGACTAAGGGACCCCAAGAGAATAGCTTTCTGCATGCCCACCGCAAGTGAATCCACCTGCAGGCAGGGATACACTTGATGTTCTCCATCAAAGAACCTTTCACTCCAACAAACACATCAGGACTAGCAGATTTACAGAGTTTCCCAGGTCCAGATGCCTCAGTTTGCACAACATATCTTGATATTTAATCCATTTTTCCCTCTCCCTCACATCCATGTTAGTTTCAGATGAAGCTGAAAACTCAAACATCAACATGGAATGCTAAGGATGGTCGAGGAGATGATACCAGTTTTGGTCGCCGACAACTACCTCATGGTGAGGAATGAATTAATCTGACATCCTGGCATGCGACAGTGAAACCCCCAGTTTAGGACTTCAAACCTGTGGAACGTAGGAAGGTGAATGTCAACTCCTTTGTAAACATATGCATTTCCATTTTTTGGTAGGGACCATGAAGGGGCTTATTGATGTGCCTCTTGAACAAGGTCATATGCTCCACACTATTAATCTTGAGAAGATCAGGCACCAGTGACAGGATGGAAGTGGTTGCTTATGTTTCCGTGGAGAGAAAGGTCCAAGTCCATCATCTACCCTCTTCACCACCTGGAACAGAAACAATCTCTGTCATGGAGACACTTCCAAGCCTCCACAGCCACCACCTAGATTTCTTGGGACAAATTCTAGGAAGATCTTAGAGGGAGGAAGAGGAGGAAGGAGATGGTGAAGACTTCAATGGATGGTCATCATCTTCCTCAAACCTCTGTCATGGTTTTTCAACTCATTGGTGCTCCATTTTTTTCCAGTCTAAGGTATACAGCAGCATTGGAACTAACAATGAGTTAGTGGCTGAAATCTTGTTCTTGTCAGACAGAGAGCTTAGATGCTCAGACAGACAGAGAGCTCGAGATGAAACTGAGAGTCTGTCTTATTGGGCAGTGTGTTGCTCTTTCACTGACATTTAACCTCTTGCAATCATCACTGGGGAACACCAAGATATATGTACACTTCATCATCAATATAACAAATGACGTTCCCATCAACAAACTGCACATCTTCCTCTTCTCTTATTAATATTCCCTTCATGAGGTATATGGTCGCACTTTTGCTCAATCAGAATTCCATCCCTATAGCCTCACTTCAATCCATACAGGGTCCAGTGCAAGATGGAGTTCTTTTGAACTGAAAGCATATAGCTTAAGGTCATCCATGTAAAAGAGATTGGTGACCTAATGCTTTCTGTTAGACCGGATAGTGCACATGTATTCCCTTCCTCATCTCAACTTGAGAGATAATGGAGGAATACAGAAGAGCAGGGGGCTCAAGCCCCCTGCCAAGCTTGGCAGATGCCTTGGCAATATGCAACTAGCTCTGTTGAAACTGCCCACTTGCCAGATAGAAGGAGCTTGCGTGCTTTCCAGAGTGGTCACAGGTGTTCCATGTAGACTTTCATCAACTTCAACCA
>LYUA01000173.1:1690206-1701733 GCA_002093875.1 Calopteryx splendens
CTACCAGTTATAGCTACCAATGGAATTAGGAACCCAATGTGACCTAAGGTTTTAACAATATTAAATAATCAATAATTTAATTTTTTCTAACCAAATTAGTAAAAAATCTATATTTAATGTCTTTTCTTTGCACAAATTTACATGAATATACACTGGCTATATTTTTAAAACATAAGATCCCATTAATTTGGAGAATCTAACGGACCTTCTCTCAAACAACAGGGTTGTTAACAACCAGAGGAGGACGTTGTAAGGAGGCATTTACAAATTTGTTTCAAAGCAACAATATAACCTGGTACAACTCTCTAACTAATCTATGTCAAAGGAGTACCCTGTAAATACTTAAGGGTATATATGAGAACATTTCATTAAAAAACTTCTGCAAAAAAAATGAACATTGCCAATAATAATACCTAGATGTGTAAAATAAAATTAAAACCTTATCTGATAAATTATATTTTTTTGCATCTTTGGGCAAATCCTATTTTTTTCATTTTATATCATATTGAGATTGCTAAGTTAAGATCATGACTATAATCTCTTGGACAACATAAAAATATCATTTCATTACTTTATCACAAGAGTAATTATTATGAATACATGGTTCTTTAAATTCATGCTTTTACACATAAAAAGTCTGAATAAGTAGTCATAATGAATTATTAATAAACATTATAAAAATTTTAAAGTGGCACGTACGTTTCAAATTAGTACATGCAAAAACATATGTGAATATATGAATGTATTAATTTATAAGTTTCTTGAATATTACCACTGGATATTTTAAACGACCTCTGATTTAAAATATGAATATCCAAACCAAAAATAATCACTATCAGAAAATTCTCACATGAAAATTTAAGTATATTATAAAGGCAACATCATTATTAACAAATTTTTTGCCATTACTAACTCAGAAATGAATAAATTCTTATTAGGTCATAGGTAATTAATAGCATTAAGGACATTATGTCCAAAATCATTCTTATTTAGGTAGATATCGCTCTTTAAATTACATTTTGAAAACATTCAATTTCAATTGTTAGAGGTTGTTAGCTTTTAATAAGAAACTAAAAAGATACAGCAACAAGATAAGAATTGTTAAGAGTTTTGTACCAAAAATAATGTAAATCAAATTAGGTATGTAAAACATATCAATTAAAAATTAGGCGTACCACAACATGACCATACTACATCATTCATTCTTATATTCTTCGATGAATGCTCATAAGTACCCTATTTATTAGGCACTTATGATTAGCAAATACTTTTAAATACAAAAAAATATTTTATTATGACACACCTATGAATGAAGGTTTAGATGAGAATAATAAAAAAAATAAAATTGAGGCTACTTTCGATTTTAAAACTGCATTATATTGAATTCAATGAGGAACTAGGAAACTTTCCGTTCACAGTAAAGCAGTAGTTATTTAATAACATGCTAAAATTAGAAAAAATGCAGGAATAATATAGTGTGTGTATGAAGAATATTCATGAAAAATAATATGGACCAAGTCCAGTACTGGTGTTACTGAACACATTTTGGAAAAAACCTGACTAACATTTCAAGTAAAACTATTTTTGGGAGGTGAAATATACATAATTAAAAAGTCACATGGAGAACACTGATTGAATAAAAATTTGAAATGACCTATAAATAGTTTTACAGAATACATAATTAATTATAGCATGTCCTGTGCTCTTGACCAATCAGCTCTGTAGGCCAATTCAATTCTTTGTTTGTCTGAATATCTTGTTAAAAAGATATATAACACATCAATTGGAACATGGGTAAGATACAATACCCTATTTAGTTTCAAGTTGGAGCTGAAACAATCATGTTAATTGAAATGGCACTAATGGCCACATTAACAACTTCTATGCTATCCAAAATTTTCAATACGGCTTTGCACATGTGAACCACTCTGAATCACCACACCAAGACTGGCGGAATGCCAAGAATGAGTGCCATTGAATGCCCCCAACAGTGGAGGGGACTTGCCACTCACTAAATCAGCAGTGTTTCAAACGCAGCCAAAAATGCTTGAGTGCCATGACTACATTGAAAAATATGTTAAAGAGAGGTTACCCACTCAGTAGCAGCATGCAGTGGCACTGATAAGTGGCCTATGTGCATTAAGTCTATTGTTTACCTCAATTGCCAGAAATTAGTAGATATTAAATGGCAATGATAAATTATCATATAGTATATCTAATTGGATGTAGTACTTAAGATTCATAAATTAGTTGAAATGTGTTCTTTTCAGCATAACACAACGCCTAAAATTCATGACTAGAAAATATCTCAAAAGAAAGAAAATGAGCAAAAGTTACATTATAAAAATTACTTTCAAGAAAAACAACATACTTAAAATCGGGCCATGATTGAAGGATTTAGTTTAATTCTTAAAAATCTATGGATATGAGATCCAATTGAGCCCTTGTCGAAAATAACAGAATCTAAAATCCTGGTTTTACAAACTGCACATGCTTGGCACCTAGATCACAATGGTACAAGATCTTATATTGTAAAGAAATAATATGCCATTCACCTCTCCTTTGATGTTGAATTTAGTAAACAAGTCAAATATTGGTATATAGGCAAGTGTGTCAATTCCTTTGGCTAAAACTTTTGTATATTTGTTGATCTTTATGCATAGCCCACATTAAGAAAGACATTTCAAAGAGGATTGGTGATAAGAACCCTTCCCCCAAGTGACTTGTTATATTCAATTAGGTACATAGATATGGACATTCTCATTGAATAATATACAGAATTTATCAGATCACTAATATGTAGCAGTCACAATTTTCACTGACAGAGAGCGATCATTTCTCCCAAGCAATAATTATACATATTTAGTTTTAAAAATTCATGCCAGGATGAAAAAAATAGTTAATTGACAATTTATTAAACAATAGAAACAATCAAAAAGAAATAAAAGAACAAAATATGAAAACCTCATTGGTAAATGTATACAGGAAATACTACCAAGGACAACTGAGGTTGATTTTGGACAAATTTCTTGCATACCAGTGGCCTTGTGAAGAGGTTGAGTGTCTGCTGGCTGATGACCATGTTGAAACCTTCCCCCTGAGTCACCCCCACTACTACTTCCTCCACCAGTGAAAAGTTCAATGATAGATGGTCGGTGGCGTGCTGGAGTAGGGTGATGGCCACCCGCACCCCCGACTTGCAGAGTCTGTGACTCAGAGTGTCCATCTCCACCAGCTCGTCTTTTTGCATCTTGCTCTGTATAGATCAGCGAAAAAGGAGGCACTGATTTGCAATAAAGTCTCAAATAAGTACAATATGCACTTGGGGTAAGTCATAGAATGACCCATGCAACATTTTTCTATTGAACAAGATTTTGTATTTAAAATGTATTTCTTACCATATTTCCTATCCTCTATCTCCTCCTTCAGCTCTTTCATTTCATGAGCTAATTCCATTAGCAAAGATCCTTTACTTTTTGGTACTGGAAGGCTAAAACCTTGCATCTTTTCTCTTATGATGAATTGCAAGTGACGATCAGAGTCACAGTTAGGTGGTGATGCAAGCTGACAGCAGTAAAAAATAATCTTCATTAACATGAATTGATCAGATAATAAATTTGAGAACTAAATAGTTGCATTAATTTAGTTTAATTTTATTTTGTTCAAGGAAGAAGGTGAGTAGTAGGTAAATGGCAAAACCTTAATTTGATAGTAAAAGATAAACAGGGAAGAGCTGGTTTATCTATCCTTTAATTTAGTAAAATTGCATTGTAGAGCTTCAGCTGTTAAAATTGCAATGTAATTACAGGCATCCTTTATGATTTTTTCATAACAAAATAATATTGTCAATTACTGGTAGTCAAAGATAGTATCTGGTGCAACTACATGAACATTTTATGACTTTCTTGGGATTATAATTTCTTCAACTTTTTGAATGATCAAAGTGTTTACTTGAACTTCAATTTACATGCAAGCATAGATTTTTTCAGTAAAACCCTGATTTATATGGATATTATGCCATATGAATCCCATTTTTCACTCTCTATTCACTTCTGTACCAGAACTTCCAAGGAAACTGCAAGTGGTCAAAGGAAAGGAATTGGCCTCCATACTTTGATGAATGAATTTCACATGCTGTAGGTTTTAATATGGGGTAAGGTCTATCTTCACCTATCAAACCAAATTTCAGATCGACTACTGGGATTTATTTTTACGTACTAATGCAGAGCCTTTCAGTTTGTTAAAATGCATACTGGGTGACTAAATTTCACATTATACAAGTTAGAAATTCATGCATGGATTTTTTCAAAGAGGGTTAATAAATTGAATTGTGGATTTCAGAAAAAAACAACTGGGTGTACTTGCAATACACAGTCTTTCATTTGAGCATTCAATTCTCTGCTGACCAACTTCTAACCCATCTTTGGGGCTACAGGTATAACCTGATATCCTCAACCAATTCCCTAAAATCACCCTAATCTTACTATTCCCCCTTCCAAAAGCCATGACTACCCATTCACTGCAGTCTATGAGAATCACTTCACTCTTGCTAGAATGTCTTATATAATAAAATGGACTGTCTTAAATGAAAAACTTCCCAGCCAGCTAGCTCATTCACGAGAGAGGTTTAAGCATACTTCTCCTCCTGATGATGGATGGATGAAATTATGTGCATTCACTTTTTAAAATGTGAATGCACATAATTTGCAATATATTTTTATTGATAAAATATTTATAAAACAATATTTAAATATAATATCTTAAATTTATCTAACATTTTATCATATTCTTAGCTCCCCCAGATTGAAATCCTAGTTGTATCACTTTTTCAAGTGATCTGAATGCTGTTTCCTCACCTTATCTACTTAACAAAAGGATGAAGATCATTCTGTTCAAGAAATACTATTACACTAGTTCAGTGGAATCTTGATGAAAGTGTTTACATTAGCTAAAAATTCACTATGCTTACTGCATGATTTTATGGCTTGTATTGCCATGTTGTAATATTAATTTTTAGTGGTCAAATCCAGAGACTGAACTAGTGTGATAGTTACCATGGCTATGCATAAGTGACAGTCAAGTCACTTGACTTTGGACAGTGTATCACTACTGTGCTCTTCTTGAATCAAACCTTTACACACAAATATCCCTGATGATGGCCACCTTTATTGGCAGAAATATTGATATAAGAGCATTATTTTTTTACTGGCTATAGGATTCATCTCTGTATAACTTACAGCCAATAGCTCAGGCCTCTTTTTTCAAATTATGGTCTGTTCTCTAACAGTTTTATTAGGTGGAATTCATTTAGTTTATGCACGGGAAAAATGAGCTGACCACATATGAAATCTTGTGATTCTAGAGACTGCTTATAAATGTTAGGAATAATGATACAGAAGATGCAAACAAATTTGAGGACAGTTTAGAATGCATTAACACATTTATTATAGTGAAATTGTGGTTCATCACTATGAGAGTACAGAGAAGAATGACAACAAATCATAACATAACATATGGAAATCATACAAATTCTTGTATGATTTCCATATAGCCTGCAGGGGTGATAAAGTAACAATCGTGAACTCAGGTTCATGAATGCAAGAGATGGGGGAAAGGTTCACTCTGCAGTGTGCCAAGATTAAAACAGAGGGAGAGGATGGAAGTGAGTGAATAGAGAAAAAGGATGAGAGTTACCAATCATCTGGTGGAAAAGGCAATGAACTCCACAAAAAATTATCTCTCCTCAAAACCATGCCTGAGATTTACTCAAACCCTGCAGATAAATAAGTAAACACAAAGGTTAACCTGATTTGAAAATGAATTGAATCGACCTAATGCTGCAAACCATATAAGAAATATCTGCAAGTCAAAACTTGAAATAACCTGTGAATAAAATGATTTGGATAAGATTTACTACCATAAACTATTTCTAACCATGTACATGCAAAAACCACTTGTACCACATCACATTATATAACATGCAAACACTGCAAGTACCTCTATCGATTATATTATAGGTAACTTTGTAAACAATGCCTACCTTTTGCATGATAAATGGCATAAGTAAAATAAAAAGGGGGCAACGTTGAGTGACAACAAAATCTATAAAATTCCAAAAAACTCCAGAACAATCATTGCATCGACCAAGTTCCTTAATTGTTCTAGAAACTCGAGGCCAATCTAGAACTAATTCACTTTCAAAGCACACCATTATAATCTTGAGTGCTGAAAAGAAAATAATTTTATTGGAGAAATCAAAATTCATAATAAATTTCAGTCAAATAACAGATTAATAAAAAAAGCCATACCAAGAAAAGAAACCTGGTACAAGGAATATGGTATCTTGTGACCTGCTTTTGAATCCCTGGAACTATACAAACTCCCAGTTCTCATTTCTGATGCAGTTTTAATGTTCTGAGCAGTAACAGGTGAAGTTTTGGTGGCAGGTGGATTCATTGCATGCAATATAATGGTTAATGCAAAACTAATATCAGCCTGTCTCATTTTTGGAGCATCTGCAAAAAAAAGTTATGTTAAACATTTAGATTTGAGTAATATATGTGACAGTACTTAAGGAATCACATCAAAGGAAGCAGGAATATCCATGAAATATCTACCTTTTCTTCCACTTCCTACCCTGAGGCACATTGGCATTATTAAATTCATCAACATATTCTCTGTCTTCTCATGGGTTGGGAAGACTGATCCACCTCCACAGACTTGCTCTAATGAATATGTTTCCTGAAATTTTTTTATTGATCTGGTGTGGTGAAAGTCATTGGTGAACATGAATGAAAATTTTTACCTCTCCATGAAAACAATTATTTAAATTACATCTGTAGAAACATTTGACACACAAGAAAAAAATCTAATATGAAATTGAAGAAGAGGAGTAAGGTTTAAAATGTGCTTAAAACTACTCAGGAACTTCTCCACAAGTGTTTATGCTACAACCTAATGAAGAAGACAATAAATGAAAAATTCACTATAGGTTCATCATTCCATAATTTAATCTAAAGTTATCAGTTGCTACAATGGAAACCTGAAAAAAGATTATACCTAACTACTATTGCTTGCATGATTAATAGGAGCCTAAGAGAGAAAATTAAGACAGCTAGAAATGAGAGAAATAGGAAAGATATGAATACCACTGATCACATTCTATCCATAATCAAGTGCAGTGCAAAAGCTAATGAAATGTGTTGGGCCAATGCATTTCACATTATTCTGATTAAGTATAAAGTATATATTCTGGAATGTCAGTTTTAACCTGCCATGCTGTATGTTTTAGTAGGTAGCATGTATGCAGCAACACAAATATCAAGCTGCACACATTTCATAGAAAGTTATTGCAAATTGCTTAAATATTATTGTTAAGATCAATGCAAGCATATTTCTGAAAGGATAACAGTTTAAATGGAAGTTGAACTGATTAAAATCCCTCACCAGAGTCAGATGGCTGAAGATCTGAAAAAAATATACACCATAAGTTGTTCATCAGCAGTTTACAATTATTTTTATTAAAGTAAACAATAAAATGTTTAAGATGAGGAACATACTAAACTTGTTAACACCATGATTAATTAAAATCCTGAAGAACTATTACGTAATAGCAGTTATGACAAGTATCGAAATTCAGCAATGTATTCAAAGTCAACACTAATTCATAACAAATGCAATTATATTAAAATTAGTGAAAAGAAATAAACATGAAAAGCAAATAAAAGGCTAAATAAGTCAATTTATTTTGGTAGGTTTGAAGAATTAGATACACAGTAAAATGTAATTGTAAACCAAATATGAACTTAAAAGCGATAGTGTGTGATAATAAACTCACTCCAATTGCCAAGATTTGAAGGGCAATTAATCTTACAACTGTTGAGCAAAAATGGGGGGGAGGAACTTGGCTCATCAGTGCTGTCGTAGCTGATGATATGCATTCTCCTCCTAAGCCAGCATTACTTGATTCTCCGACTATTAACGCCTGAAAAAGTAATATTATTTGGAGTATAAGTCTGTTATCAAGGCACTTTTTATGCTAAACAGAAAGTTTATGAAAAGAAAGACCAACTAACCCCATAATATTTTCCCTAATATGAGCAGAAGAGTCAAAAATGATAAATTATCCCAATCTATAAATTTAATATATCAAAATATGTAAAATAATAATATATAATATCTACATAACCAAGTATTTAAAATGCTATTATATTATAAATGTAGATATAAGAAACAGTCACTAGCACTCCAGGGGCATTTTTATCACAAGAATTAATTTTTCAGTAGGCCCCATACTGGTTTTTAAAAATTTATCTCTTTGCCAATACTGACTACAAGAGTGCAGATACCTGTGTCCTAGAAACTGAAGTACTTTAAGTGTTATGCAGAACAAGCAAGATATTTCCCAACAGAAGTTTTGAGGAAGGTTTCTTGAAAATCTATTCTAAACTATGTGATCAAGGGAACTGAATTTAGAGTACAGTAAGTCCCTAACTTACATGATTTAAAGTTACACTATTCCGCAGCTACACGGTTGGACAAAAATATGACATCACCTATTGAAAAACATAGGAAAACAAAATACCAGGCAAGTCAAGCTTATTCAGTTAGTTGAATATCTGGTCAATAGATGGGATTCTTCACGTAGTATATATATATCGTATATATATATGAACACGTATATATGAACAAGCAAATGTATGGTACTTGACCAGGTGAATGACACATGACGAATTTTTGACACACACGGTTTTCGACTTACATGGAAATTTTCAGAAAGAATTATCCGTGTAAGTCAGGGACTTACTGTATTTATTTATCAGACAATAAATGGGAGTCTCTCTTACAAAAGAATTGGTTTACAAAGACAAGTAGAAGACATTTATAGTTACATGCATACATAATTACACAAAAACATATACATTTGGTAAAAATGGTATCAAAAGCAAAAAAGTTATACCTGTTAACATAAAACTTCCTCCATAAATTAAAACATTTAATAGCTTTGATTTCCTTAACACTAGTTTTTAAAAAGTCAAGGTTATTTCCTGAGAAAATTTGATTACAAAGCCTTTTGATGTGATAAAGTGGTGCATTATACATAGGACTGCCTGATAGAGGAGAGGTAGTTGGGGAGGTGGTTGATATATGGTGCCTCAGGGGTACAAGGTGGTGGTACCTCAGGGGTCCAAGATGGACTCCTGAGGTATCCCCATGCTGACTTTCCCACTATTGGACTTTATTTGACGTTTTTTTATTTTGTCAGTTGATGCCAGGCAAACATTAGTTTACCTTATTTTTAATGTGGTAAATATCAAACCTGAGGATTATTCTTAACCTTAAAACTTATAAGATTAGATATTTAAGGTAAACTTGTATTAGAAGTGCTTTATTCAGAGCAAATATATGATTTTAGCAAGGTCAGGTCAGACAGTGATGTATAGCAATTTTCAGATAGTCAAATTAATTAACATGACTCTCTTAGTTATCACATTAAAAGTTAAGAGTTGATAATACTTTATGCATATTTATATCTGTGAAAATGCAAACAAGTAAATAATGGAACTATACTTCAATGCATTTACAATCTTTCAATTTTGTGGCACACATTTTCTATTTGTTAGCAGAACTTTCATTGTTTTGAAAAGTTCTGCCTCATGTGTGATAATTTCAATAATATGAAAAATAATTAAATGAACTATATCTCTACTGAAAGCTTGGAATATCCTCTATTAGAGTATGCCATTACTATTCCACATAGCCACATCCACCATCCCTGTCTACACACAAATGCAAAAACCCCAGAAATGTCAGACAAATTGTTGCACCCTGTTGACAAAGAAATTGGGTGTCTTCTCCCAGCAATACACATCTTTTTGCACCTCTACATTGCTGATGTGATGGTATTCCTATGAATTTTCTTTCAGCTTTAGAAAATGTAAAACGTCACAACATGCAAGATCTGGGCTGTACAGTGAATGCAGTAAAATCTTGTGAAACTTGAGGTGCTGCATCTGTTGATTTGTGTGTAGACAAATATTGCCATGGTGAAGAATCATATCTTTGTCAAGTTGAACCCACAGCCTTCGTACATAGGGTTTCAGCAAAGTTGTCACATTGCTTGGAGGTGATGGTGTAGCCATTAAAATAAAATCCAATGTGGACCTCTAGGCCTGATCATTCAGGATCACTGTGGCAAGATTGTCACCTTTCAGAATCCTTGCCCCCCTCCTGACAGCACTCACATCCACATAAGCATTGACACAGAGAGTACTTATTTGTCAATGAATGTCAACAGGTGCACAACCTTCCACTATGATGAATTCAATTGCAGCATATTGTTTAAAATCAAACATCCATGTACACCACCATTTTTCATTTCACTATACTGCACAGGTGTGATGCTGTATGCAAACACCACTGGATCCTGCAATAGTCAATTAATCAGGGATTATCCTGATATTAGCTTCACTTGTCTTGGAGCTGTGATGCTTGAGTTATTGAGTAGAAGGCAGAACTTTTCAAAATATGCTGCTTAGTAAATTCAGAGACCCCATTGCAAAAATGTGTAAATTAAAAATGTCAATGTTACCTTTACATAAAATGAAAGAGGATTACTCAGTTTTTTTCCTAATCTCCTGAAACTGAAAATATACTTCAGTGTCTCCAAAGGGGGTGTTAGCTTGTAGAATAGCTTGTGCTAATTACTAACAGATAAATTACAATTATTCTAAATTTTTCGCAGATAAAATAAAATCTATCCCAAAGCCATTTAATAATTCTAATGCTAAAAAGTTCATAGTTTGTTAAATTTACCTGGCAAGTATTGAAGAGAGCTTTTAAGTGCTGCATATGCACTATATATGGATATCTGGAAAGTGTTTCATAAATTCCTTTCAAAAGTCCAGCAGCAGCATCCCAGTCGGTATGGCGCTTGAAATATATAAAATAGTGGTTAAAATATGATGTAAGGATTTCTAATCAATAGAATATTTGGTATTAAAATTCCTCATTAAATAGTGCTCCTTCCAATTACATATTCCCAAAAAACCACAGTAATCAACCCCAAGGTCGGTTTGATGGGTGAGTGTAGAGCTCACCCAAAACTAAGTCCAACAGCATGTGAAATTCTCACAGAGAAGTAGGGCCAGTTCCTTTCCCGGTGCCTGCGGTTTCTCAGAAAAACCTGGTACCCAAACAATCACACAGCTTGTGTTAAGCTGAGGGTGCCCAGGGGCATCACCCAAAATCAAACCCAGGCCCTTCGTTAGTAACCCAGATCTCTACCCATTGGACAACCATGACTCGAACTATATGTTCATTCAAAAAACCATGAATTATATGTTCATTCAATAAAAATTTGAACCTGAAAAATTCATTAGTCTAAAATAGAAAGGCTTGAATTTCTTGACATTATTTCATGCTCATGAGGCATGGTAGTCCAGTGGTTAGAGGGCTGGGCTTCTGACCGGAGGGTCGGGATTCGATTCCCGGTGATGCCTCTTGGCACCCTCAGCTTCACCCAAGC
>LYUA01000173.1:1801924-1812379 GCA_002093875.1 Calopteryx splendens
CCCGCGACCTTTGAGTTAGTAGGCGAGCGCGTAACCCACCTGACTAACCCGGCCGGCATAAATTAACTAGAGATACACAATAGCATGTATAAAACAGGGTATAAGATATCATTTGGATTTACTTTTACAGTCTTCAATATTAAGTTTTAAGATTTATGTTAATTATAGAAATTCTATCAATAGGTAATATCACTGCATTATTGAATAACTTTCTAGTTTAACTAACTCACTTGAAATTAACCCTGTTTGTAAGCAAGAAATATAGTCTGTGAAAATTTTTATCCATTGATGAACAGTCATGTTTAAAATATTCTCTGTGGAATCAGTGTGCTTTTCTCTGAAAAATGTTACATGCTTATGCATTTTACCATTCTCAATGTAAAAAAATCAGAAATTTCAATATATTTCATTCATTGTTTACTGGAAAAAATACCCTTGATGATTATGTTTCACATTTTAAAATAACAGATATGTACATGAAAAAAATCTGTTCTGACTACCTGAATAGTAAGAGTTATGCCATTTCTGGATTCTTTCAATGATATAACTATAATTATCCTTGCTGGGAAGACAATAAAGAAATAAATGACAAAAGACAAGAATTTTCTCATAATTTTATATACTTTTATTAACTACTCAACACTGCTAATGCCATGGGGTTTTTCACATGAGTATAATGAGGTAAAATAATATTTCATATTCTTACCGATTGTGAAGAAGAGTAGCTGCACAGTGCATTACATGTGGAAAGGCAGCTTGAACGAGCCTCCATCTTGGAATGGAGCGTATTGCTTCAGTAAGACTGGGAGACAAACCAAACTGAATATTTTGCACCAGTACTTTTTCAAATGACTGAAAATAAAGATCATTTACATATACTCACAATTGACAGTCAAAAACATATTCTCTAAATTCAGTGGTATTGCTACACCAATTCCCCACCCAATACAATATCTGGAGTACCAATAATATATACATTAAAAACATACTGCTGGTAATAGTAATGCTTTCTCAGAGCAGCCCAAATTATTTTCAGGAATCTTTTTAGTTTGATTTTTTCCACTATTAGTATTACATGGTAATCTACCTGTTAGGGAAGGGTTGTGATGACCTCAACCCTATAATGACCCTTTCTTCATTTCTGCAAACTTACAGCCACACTTCATTGCATTCAATATGCCCAATCTTTTCCTCCTCTTACCTTGCCTACCCAATATTCTCCCCCCTATCACTGACTTCAACAATCCGTCGCCTATTACTATGCCCTGCATCCACTTTTCCTGTCTTTGGATTCTCCTAATAGCCTTCTCTTCCCAACATGCACAGTACCCCTTGGTTCGTTTTCCTTTACATCCATTTCCAATGACCTTGACCCAGGTTTCTGCGCCTTACAAAACTACGCCATATCAGCATCACTTCACTAGTCTTTTCTTTACATACTTGCCCAATGTCCTCATCATTAATTCTCTCTTCGTAAAAGTTTCCTTACCTAGTTGCCCACCTTCGTCCAGAACTCTACCTAAATAGCTAAAATTTTCTACCTGCTCAAGTTAATCCCCTCCCACTTCACTATTTAACTTACGCTTCCTATGTCTCAAGAACCTCATTAACTTCAGTTTCTTCTCATTTATTTTCATCCCATAACTATCACACTGTCTCTGTAGTGAGCTCAGCAATGACTACAGCCCCTTGGCTTATTGACTAACTTGATTAACTAACTTCTTTGACTGCTTTGATTATTTCCCCACCTACTTTCACTCCTACCTCTAGTTCTTCCCATGCCTCCCCTGCCATTTCCTACACGTTTACATTGAAAAGCATGGGTGATAACAGACAATCCTACCTTACCCCACGGCCTACCACTGCCCATCCTCTTTCTCCATCTCCTACCCTCACCTGTGCAATCTGAGGCATGTTTAGGGTTTGGATGGGTCTCCCATCTCTCCAGTCTTCTGCATTACCTTCATTATGTGTTCCCAATTTGACCTATCAAATGCCTTCTAAAAATGTAGGAAGGAGACATATTCTGATTATACTCTATATTCCTGTCTATCAGAGACCTCATTATTGCTATGGCACATGTACCTCGACCCTTCCTAAACGATAATTGAACTTTTCCTTTGTTGCCTGTCACCATCCTCTTTTTAATGATCTAAGAACTACCTTTGCTGTGTGTGAAATCAAACTAATTATCTTTTTTTCCTCACATACTGCTGCTTTTCCCTTTTTGGGATAGGAATTAACACTGATCTAACAGTCATCTGGCTACATTCCACCCTTATACATACTGCAAATGATACCATAAAAACTCTTTCTTCCATGTTTTTCTAAACTCTTTTGTAATTCTTCATGGATATTATCTACAACCACAGGCTTGTATAATTTAATTTCTTTTAATATCTTTTCTATTTCACTATGTAGTATGCCTGGGCCTAAGCTATCCTCTTCCACATAATTTTCTCTCTCTATGTTGAACCTCACTGGCCTAATGATTCTACCATCTAGTTGTTCTATGTATTATTTCCATCAGCTTTAATCTCTTAAATGTAGGTACTTCTGTTAGTACTTTTCCTGGTGTATCTCTAATATTGTGCACAGCTTTTCAGTTCCAAATTCCTTACAGTGCTTTCACTTTCCTGTGCAGTGCACCTGCTTCACTGTCTCTGTTAACCCTCCAATCATTTCTTATGTAATCCATGTTTTTTTATCCTTTTTCTATCTACCATTCATATAGTTTTACAAGCAATTTCCATGAACCCTTCTCTGAGCTGTTCCCACCTTACTTCTACTGTACCATCCCCTTGTTGTCACTAAGAATTTAACTTTTGTTGTATTCCTCTCTTTTCATCCCAGTTAATGCTGTTCCATACTATTCTCTCCTCTATATTCCCTTCAATATCTTCTTGAATTTTAAATCACATTTCACCTGTACTCAATTATGGTCTGGATATGGAGCTACTCCAGAAAAACTGTGTGAATTGATGACACTGTTCCTAAATCTATGCCAAACCATAATGCGATTAATTTATATCTCCCCAAATCTACTGGCATTTTACATGTGTACCTACGTCTGCTGTGGTGTTTATACCAGGTATTAGTTATAACTAAGCCATTTCTCCTGTAAAATTTTATAGATTTTTCCCACCCCCTCCTCAATAGTGTTTTTAACCTCACACCATCACTTAAATGGCTTTCCCACTGGATTTTGCAGCTGCCTCATTGAGGAACAGATGCTCTGTGGACTACCTTTCATCTGGCTCCTATCATTTGAACTACTTGGCATGGGTTACCCTTCCAGGAGCAATTTTCATGCTCACACCAGCACTCCTCTAGGGAGCATCGGAACACTCAAGCCCTCCTACCTTGCCAAGGTTGTAGTCTATGAGGAGGGTTTAACACTATGAATACATATTTAATTTATTGCTGTTATTGGCTTAGTATAGCTGGAAAATAAAAACTTACAGCCTAGACAAGACAAGTATTTTGGTGCATCTTGAACCCAAGGCCTAGGAAATTTCCCAGCCTTACCCACTTGCATTTTCCCCATTTGATTCTGGTTCTATCTTTTAATGTGAAAGCAAACAAGCAATTGAAATAAGTACACCTGATATCTAACCAGAACAAGATTATTTTAATCTTGTATTAACAGCTAATGATGTAAGTAGGTGGCAAATTATGCATTATTAACAATTTTTGAGAATTATTTTATTACATATTTTTTTCACAATGAGTAACAGGGCAAGACAACTAGGCGCCTTGGTACCTATACCCAGGGTAAAAATCCTGGGTGCCCGTACCCAAAGCAAGAATCCTAGGTATTTCTCATTACCTATACTAAATTATTTATTTACATTGTGAAAGTTACCTGTTATCATAATCAGGTTAGGAACCCTACGTACTGGTACCTAGGGCAAGAATCCTAGGTATTTTTCAGGACCTTGTGTATGAGTACCAACCCCAGATTGGTAATACTATGACAAAATGATTGTTATTCACTGTGAGATGCCACTTATAAAACATGCTTGTGTAACTTAAATTACAGCACCCCTTGTCTGGTTCATTAGATTGCAAATTTAAAAAAATACATTGTTTTATTTAGCTATGTTGTTTTTAACAACAGATTTTCTCTTCATATTGTTCCCTGTTAATAAATAATACCTATATACTTGTTAGCTTAGCTTATTATCAGTTGCCATCAGTATTTCAGTTTGAAGATTGTGGCCTCTGGTCTTGCCTATCCATTATTAATTCTCTTATGCAATGACAGGTCTTCCATCATGCCTTTGGCTTCCTGTGATTTCTCTTCCCTCTTCATTATGCTTATGTATTTATCCTATGGTTCTCCCTGTTGATGGTTTTCTCCTATTTTCCCTAATATTTAATTCCTGATAAATCATCATAAATTGTGCCTTTTCCATTTAGCTCTGTATTCTGTATGGCGGTCCGCAATGTCGTTTCCTGTTTGATGAAGATATATAATTCTTGCTTTCTCATTTGTTTTTCTATTTCATCTTCAGCATCCACCTTTTGCACCTCGTTTTAAAGGCTTCTATACCCTCTGATCTGCTATTTCCAATGGTTCATGCTTCTGATCTATGGAATGCTACACTTAACATTATAGTTTCCATATACTATGTCCTTGTTTGTAATAAAATATTCTTTGAGCTAAGTAGTTTCCTCTTCAGATATTCTGTACTTCATATCTGCAGAGCTCCTTCCATTCCATGGTATGCTCACTAGTTAGGTGAAAGATTCCACTTGTTCTAGTTTTTATTGTCATAGCAGGATACATTCCTGAATTTGGCTACCATCTTCTATATCGTATAATTTTAATTTTCTTCCAATTGATTTCATTCTGTATCCTTAAAATACTGAATCTATTGGATTCCAGGATGTATCGGCTCTTCTTGATTCTCTGATATAAATTTA
This sequence comes from Calopteryx splendens, assembly GCA_002093875.1. Lineage (NCBI taxonomy): Eukaryota > Metazoa > Arthropoda > Insecta > Odonata > Calopterygidae > Calopteryx > Calopteryx splendens. Next base: position 1,806,854 of record LYUA01000173.1, read on the forward strand.
ACACACTGAAACAGAGCATGGTTTTATCATGCTGTGCTTCTTTTTTGTCTCTTGTAAGCAGGGATTGATACTGGTACCTAGGTTCTAGTAAATACCATGGATCCTTGCACTAGGTACATGTACTCATGTCTAGTTTTGCTGTCCTAGATGTGCCAGTACCTGGATTCATACCTAAGGTAATTTTTGTGAAGGAACTCATACCATATTAGGTCTTCAGTTCCTAATACATTCAATGCAGTAGACGTTATGGGCCCTGTGATTAGCAGTGCTATGCTCGTCTTTCAACTACTATTGGGTACGGAAAGTGCTCAAGTCGAAAGGGAACTCTTAGTGTATATGCATGCCACACAATACATACATGTTACATAATGCATACCATGCCTGATATCCTAGGTTTAGACCATGGCAAGTGAATGCCAATCACTTGGTGATTGGCATTCATGGAAAATTATATCTTTTCAGTTCTGAGATGGTTCAATAATGAATGACCTGGTATTTTCTGTTGCTTAGAACATGAACGTCATTGCAAATAGCGATTTCATAACTATTTTCATGATGGTTTATTTTTTTTCTGTATTGGCTCAAACTTATTGCCGATTTTCAATAAATTTCAAAATTTTTAAGGATGTTCTACCTACATAGTATTATAGTGAATACAGGAGAGAGCATTATTTTTTACTTACTTTACATGCTTCTTTTAACTCCTTGATGATTCAGAGGATATGCATTGGAAAAGAGAGAAAGATAATGTGAGTTTTAAATATTTCATAGAGTATCTGTAAAAGAATTTTTATTTTATGTTGAATGCTTTATGATGTTATGGCTTAAACTACTTTAAGCATTTAAATGGCAATGGAGATTAGGTAACTAGCTTTTCTTATTGATCACTTGATAAATGAATAGCTTACAGGTGCTGTTTTCCAGAAACATAATTTCTTTAGGTTTTTCATTACCATCAAAATGTTATACATAGGTCAGCCAGAAATTAAGGGAATGTATGGAATTTATATTAAAACGGAACATTTATTTCAAACACATCAAGCTTCAATTTGATAGGCATTTATGTACAGCATATTATTATAATGAAAGCTGAGTTTCTTTAGGTATGAATAGTGAAGGGATGGATGGGAGCTTATAAAGCAGAGCTCATGCATGAATAAATGTATGCCAATTATTACAAGTATCTGATTTTTTACTGTACACTTACATGATGGCCTGGAGCATGTTGACAGAACTAAACGAAACAAACATTTGGTTACTAGCGCACAGAGAACAATGAAGAGTTCTTATATTTATGGAATATTTTAAATTTTACATCAAATTTTATTATTTGATACTATACTATATACACAAATTTTCTCCATTGATGAATACAGAAAGTGCAATGCAACATATTAATAGCAATTACAGTCTTATGTAAGCACAGAAGTAATTAGCACATTAAATAATGGTGTAATTAACACAAACACTTAGCAAAAGTAAAACTTAAGTAGCATTAAAAATATATTCAATGATGTGTTGTCTAATCATCTGAATACATGCTATCTTACAGATGCATGAATCCAGATGGTCAGACTTTTTCTACATTGTTCACCTCTTTATTAGTTATGTTAAAATAAATTTTTGAATGCTATAAGGCTAGTCATTTTTCATCATGAATATAACATATCAGATGACAAATGCCAGAAAACATATTTATATCTCAATATCCGTTGATATTTTGGCCTTTGAGATAGCTAACCTAGTCAGCCAACTCATTTCATACCACTATCATTCTGGTAATTTATGAGAATGCACAAGAAAATTACATTAGCACCACAAAATGAGATTTTGTTAAATACAAAATGCATCATTTCACTGTAAATAACCAGAGCATTTATCTACAGCCAGATACTTTCTATTCAAATCCTGGCAATGACTTAGTTGGATAGTCCACCTGCCCTTCAATCTCAAAAATATAATTTTATACATATTTTGATGTGATCATCAAAGGACTGCAGTTTTACCAGAAGGTACCAATAGGTTATACCAAATTGATTGATACCAATACCAATAGGTCGATGATAGGTTATAGATAATGATAGGCTACACCAATACCAATTTGGTTGATTTCATAAGCATCACATATCTAAGGTATGGACAAGAGTATTTAATAGCAGAGGTTCTTGACTGTTGGACAAATTTTACTTTGGCACATGCCCCTATGGCAAAGATAGATGACCTTTTAAGTGCTTTGGAAGCAAAAATGGGACCACCCATGGCTATGGCTAATTCTGATATGGGTATGGCTAATTCTTCCATTTTGTACATTCAGCAAAAATAAAAGGTTTCAGGAATAGCTGTTAAGGTATGATAACATTTTTGAGTATTGTAGAATAAATAACCTAGAAATAAATCACTAACTTTTTATATTTCCCAAAGAGTCATCCTTAATCTCGAAACATATCTAATGGGAATTTAATAGTTCTTTGCCTTTATAGGAGTATATTATTTTGATATCTTATGAATTATATTAACAAAAGAGGTACCTAAGGGCTTTGAAAATAATAAATTTTCACATTACGGCACTAGATTATGTACAGGACCCATTATTAGAAACAAAGCAACATTCTAGAAGGAAATATTAAATTCTTGATTAAAGGGGTTACACTCAAATACTTTGGCAGTGAATTTTCACCTATGCTATTGTCTTCTGGCTTTCCTTTTACAATGATCATAAAGCCATTGCTGGCAAGACCATGTGAGTGGTGGGGTCATTATCAAACCATAGGTTCCCAAACATCTAATTAGAATTTAAGCCATTAAGATTTTTTAAGGGGCTTCACGAGTCGGAGAGAAAGTTAATGTATTTTAATGCAAATAAGAAGTTCCTCAAGTAAACACCTCAATTTTGAATGTAAAGTAATGGACATAAAAGATAATGAGAATATGATGGATTAAAAGTTTTAATTTGACCAGTGCACTGCACCAAGTAAAATGTTTTCTGAATCACCATTTTTTCTTTCAAAGACTGCACTCAGAATGTACAAATAATCTAAAAGGGCCATTCCATAGAAAATTATCTCATGACATCACCCCCCCCTTTTCCCTGGTCCATAATCTCTGGATATATTAATTCGTTCACATAATTGTGGTGAAGGAGTTATTGGAGTTATCTCTGTAATATGCAGATTTGAATTGATGAAGTTTATGTGAGCTAAAAATCTTTTAGCTATAAGATACCTGTTTCCTCATTTCGCTTCCTTGCTGAGGGCTAAGGCGGGGAATACTTCAGTCAAAGAGGTGAAAGTAAGCTGGGAATGTGGGGTCTTGGGGAACATTTGCAATACAACTGATTACACATTTTGTGATTTTATTCTTGCCTACATTTCTAAATAAGAAAGTGGCAAGTTACAGTCAGGATAAAACAGCATAATAAGAGTTGCCATTACAATGAAGAAAGATGAGTGAGATGATTAAATATATATTATAACTATGTAGGAACAGGGATTGGGAACTAATAATAATTAATTAAATGGACACAGCCATGGTACACTTCTGATATGTCATATATTCTACATTGGAAAAGAAATTTAAGAAAGAGTGTGAGGTAAGTTCTCAGTATAATTAATTAAGGAGAAGATGGCGAGGGACTAGAATGCATTGTAACAAAAGGAAAAGAGAAACTGCACTGAACAGAAAGGATTGGGGAAAATTTTTGATGGTATAGAAAGATTATTATGAACACTAGCAACAAATACTGAGAACTGAATTAACATTATAGAGAGGACATAATTGAAAAAAATACCTAAAAATGAAAGAATATACCTCATTTTTGACATCAATCTAGTGGTACTGTAGAAAACCAACTGAAGAAATTTACAAATTCCTCAATCTGACATACTAAGTGATTAAAGCCTAGAATTAAAGAAATATTCTTTTCTGTATTAGGCTATGGTAATTATGTAATAAAAAATTTAAGGTTAAGTGTATGAGCTAGACAGGCCAGAAGGGTTCTGAAAAAGAAATAAACTAGGAAAGAATTTATCAGGAGCACAAGTTTATACTAGAAAAGAGATAAGAGTGACTGATCTGAGAAATCATTAAGAATTGCAGCATTATAGAGGAAGAATTAAATTTTCAACAAAGAATTCTGAAGCTAACCAGTCAATGATAATAAAAGGGATAGGGAAATTAATTTATTCCTAAACTACAATTGAGAAATTTATATGCGGTGAGCTGGGAAATAAAATCAGACTTCAGAATGGTTGGCGAGAAGGACTGGAATGAAAATTTAATTTAAAAGTTTACTTTCCCAAATATGAGCTACGAAACTTGAAGGCAGCATGCAAGATTGTAGAGGAGCATTTGGGAAGAAAAAGAACAAATATCATATGATCAAAGACATTTGGGGAAAGTGATTTGGTGAACAGTAAAATAACCTGGTTCTTATAGCAGGAGGGACAAGCACGTAAAACAGCATCATCCCACACACCAAATAATATAATGCATATTTAAAATAAAAGCACAAGGAAGGTAAAGTTTTACATTTGTTAGTTAATAGTATTTTTTCCTATAATTCATTTAAGACTTAGATGTCAGAAATGAGGTAATGATTTTGCTTTCATGAACTTCATTAGATGTTCCAGACAATCAATCATTATAGTAAGCAACCCGAAGGTTCCTTTGGTAGATGAGGGTAGAGCTCACCAGTACCCCAGGTTGTGATAACCGAAGTTGAAGCTTGCAAGGGATTTCTCTTGAGTGGGGTTACTTCTGGTGATGATGTTAGTAACAGCCTGAAGGGCACAAATTGCCCAAGTTATTCTAATTTAGTTGCAATTAAAAAAGTACTAAAGAGATGAATTATAAGTAAAAGATTGGCAGGTACTACGTGGTGCAAAGTAAATCCAATTCGAATGATATGGTATTCATGACATATCCTGCAAATTTGGCATGAATGTAACTATACACATGACCCAACCCCCACACCTGATGGTATTCCGAGTGACACTAGCCCACTGCAGGACTTTCCATTTCATCTTGTTGATCAGCCAAGTGAAGGGACTGGGTAAACCAGAGGCTACTTACTACCTGCGTACTTGCATGAACCATTGAAGTAAGAATGTTTTTTTTGTAGAGTCTAGTGATAGTCACCCTTTTGAAAGTTGTGGGCCTTGGTGTGGTTCACATTTAGCAGAGAGATAAGGGGGGGGGCAAGAATCAGGGAAAGGGGCTGAGCGCGTGTGATTCCAAAACCCTATAATGTCTATTCTCTCTCTCACAATCAGACAGAAGTAGTCATTTGATCGACGGAATGGGTCCAGTAAAAATAATGTTATTGTTTACTCATTTCAGAGAAAGGTGACTAATTAAATTGGACTGCAAAAGGGCCAGGGACAGATAGTGAACAAAAAACTAATAGAGAGTGAGTCAAATAGGGGATAGTTGGTGTGGCGATAAAGAATAATTTACGGATTAACCCAAAGGTCGGTGTGGTAGGTGAGGGTAGAGCTCACCCAGTACTAAGCCCAACGACGTGTGAAA
>LYUA01000173.1:1823890-1842699 GCA_002093875.1 Calopteryx splendens
AACGTTTCGATTTATTTTTAAATCTTCATCAGGGCAGTAACAACTTTTATAAACATTTTATGCTCTCATGCATATAATGGGTACATTGGTTTTGCAACCATCCTGACAATATGCCATGTCAACAATATAATATATATATATATATGGTATGTAGGATATATGATATATATCATGTATACATATAGGATAGACTAACAGTGAGAGTGTGAGAAAACGCGTATAAATGCTGAAAGTTTTTGTTTCACTAGGCATTTATTAAACTTCAATAAAATAGACAATGTTTTGATCCATTGATAGAAGGAGAAATACATCCCGACATTGGTAAAATTTTTAGCATAGAAAGATTAAGTATTATAAGAATGATTTTCACGCTTTGACGAAGTACGATTAGTGTATTAGGCTTACTTTTGATGAAAAATATAATTTTGTCGAACTGTCTCAATTTTTCATTTGCTTGCTAAAAATGAAAATCCCGTGAATAAAAGTTTACCTTCATGTATGTTCCTAACAACTATTAAATTCCATTAACATATTTCCAGCCTCCTATTGTAATGGCAAATTTTTCTACCCCTGAAATGCAGGCTTTTATCGTAACTTTACTGTTAATCGGGTTTCATAAGATGTTCTTTTCTTTCTCCACATTCTCTCGGTGATTAATTGTTCATGGGTTAAAAAAAGATCAGTTATTTTAATATCAACATGGAAGCAAAATAAAATAATGACTGCTTTCCTACAGTTTCTGATACTCCAACTGGATACTTAGCACTGCCTGAATTCATGTGAAAACTGAGCATGTGCATCAGGATTTGTTTTTAATACTTATATTTTTCCGCTAATTATGTGTAACTAGTTCATAGCTGTCTCATGTGAATTTTAACGAGGGAGAACGCGCATATTACGTGAGAATTCAAGCCTGAGAATCAACATCTCCATATAAATGTTTTATAAAGTATTGAACAAATACCACTCAGTTTTCTTGTCAGTTTATTACCCTTCCCCTCAGTTTTATGAAAAACCAAGATGATATTATCCTTCCCTTCTTGTATTTTATTAACTTTCTGTTCATACATAGTGTCTAATAAGTCAATTTAGGCACTGACAATCAGCTTCAAATGTTGCCGTTCAGCCGTTTTTTTCTCATTTACATTTTTTTCAAGTAATAAATTGGTTGCAATAGGTAATATTATGTAATGTGTTTATGATGGGCTTTATAAAAACAAAGTTTTCAAAAGAATTACTAACAAGAATCATTGTAATATATTGAAAGCTTATTAAAATCTAACACACGGTTTTTATCAGTCTATCTATTACATAGTAGAACTATAATAATGTATATTTTGGTAAGAAAAAAACGGATTTAGTTGTAACCTAAGTAATGCTTACTTTTTTGGATCTGTATTTTCCTCTGCATGAAGCACGTATTGTGTATTTATGTTTGCACTTAAAAATATAGTAAGTTTGCTGATGGATTTTGAACTTGAAAGTTTGCATATATAGGACTGTCATCAACAATGAAACCAAATGAAAATAAACAATCACTGAGGAGCTGTGGTGAGTAAATTCATCGTAAAACGGCTAATTGAATATCAAGAGAGAATCAAGAATGATTACCAAAATAAAGCACTCAAACATGTGATCTTGTATAGCACCGGAGAATGAAGAGCACAAGAAAGACAATATCCCGACGTTGGTGGATTTAGATTTTGTGAAACCTCTTGGGGGCTTATTTGTAAATAGATTAAAAGAGAGGCAGAGCTTCGCGGTAAGAGCCAAATAATACGAATGTTTATCAAAAATACTTTTTATTTACATAAAGAGCCAAGAAAGTGTGTCACACTTTTAACATTTAATATGGTGATGGAAGCCAAAATATTCATACTACTCGTAAGTTCTTTTTATACAGTTATTACACAAATGGAAATGGATAGCAAAAAATTACACGTAGAGACGGATGATGATGAAATACCTCCAGCTATCCCAAATGAAACAGCAATACTCGCCAATGAGCGGATAGAAGAGCCAGAGTTGCGCGGTATGAACCAGATTGATAGAAATTTTATTTAATTAGCTACTCTGGGCGGAGATCAGGACTCACATTTCGTTCTGTTTTCATGAATGTAAATGTGAAAGATAACCATAATATTTTTCTTCTTTTAAGTAGTTTCAAATCAACTGGAAAAGGAAAATGAAAACTCAGAGATAGATTATAAGAGCTTACCTTGGAACGGTGTTCCAGAGGTAAATGGGACCCACGAACATTTAAATCTCGCATGTGAGCACTCTTCTCTGCCGGAGACGAAAGATACCCTAAGAGAGTTTCATGAAAACACTCTGTCGAAGGAAGGTAATTTCGGAAATTAAAATAGATATATCTGTTAATTTTTCAAAGGAGCTCGTAGATTTTATTGAAAATACTCTTAAAAAGTGTGTATGGATGGGACTAATTTCGTTAACGTTTTGAAAAGTGCTGATTAAATTACTATAATAGGTGATATCAGGAAGCGGAAAGGATTTTTATGGCTTTATTCTCATGACTTAATTCTGAAGTGAGATTATTGGGAAAAACGTAACTCGCACTGTCCAAATTTCCCTTTAAAAAATCAGACATTTTGGCGAATTTCTACCCTATCACAATGCTTTAAGAGATATGTTTGAGTGAAAGTGCAGTTCTTAAGCACATGTTTTGCTATGCTTTCAGGCAAATTTCTAACAAATATGCTTTATTTTAGTTCACTCTTTATGCTCGGGGCTAAGTGTTTGCGTAATATGCAATGTAATGGAAAACACTATAAATAAGTTAATTTCTGATAAAATCAAATTTCAACCCGTTTTAGCCCTCGGCTAATCTTGAAAAACCGAATAAAAAAGAAAAGACATACTTAGGAAATAACGGACATGTTTTGGGCCTTTTCCCACTAACCACTTAAAACATACATGGCCATTATTTTTGCCCATGAAGTGCATAAAAATCATGCTGACACCTCCAGGTATCCTTGTTATGTAAATTTTAATTATATGTTATACTAATGACTTGCTAGAAAATGTTTCGGAATGCTGGCGCTAAAGATTGTGAATTGACACAGTTAAATCCTGAGTCGTGAATCGAAGGAATTAAAGATTCCCTTAATTCCTCTTGTAAGCTGTGATACACAATCGACGGTGAAAAGGCTAGAAATATAATCGTGCTTTACAATTTCGCATATTTTTTATCTTCAACTTTAACACAATCAAAGTGTAGGATATGCGCTTTTAATAATCTTGAGCTAGAAATGTGACGATTGGGTTTGTATTACGCGACACTTTGCCTTTCCTCCCACACGTATCACAGAGTAACGTATATCGTGGACCCCATCCCAAAACGCATTACGTGGTTTAAGGACACTTCCTCTGCATTAATAAATACCTTCGTGTAATTACTTAAGTCCTTTCTCCTATGGCATAAAATCCATTTCATTCTCACCTCCATGTTCTTGAACTTAGGCAATGGTAAAAAGGAAATACTCTTCGGTGTTGAGTACCCTTTTGCAGAAAAGTATTTTATTTCTAAATATAATTACTAAAATCTCTCTTGAAACTAAATGTATTGGATCATTTTAGAATGATACCGTTCAGATAATTGCAGCCGCAAAAAATCGTTATAAAACTGCGGATACAGATGTTCAGGGCTTAAATGTATTGAAGCCTTTTACATTTTCAACCTCAGAAGTCAAAGAAGTAAAGTTTCAATTAAAAGAGGCAAAAACCTTTCCGGGAAGGTTCCAAAAATTTCGAGCTATTTGTTTGCACAACAGGAGACCCCGATGTGGAGCAGACCGGTGGCTTGAGGGAGCTATTTTTAAATTGATCGTTGTTCCTCTAGGCCACGCACCACACAATGACTTCCATCGATTCAATGACTCCTCGGATTTTTCCTTCAGCTACTGCTACGCAAACATACAGGTCTGGGTTCACTTAACTATAGTATACGATCGAATACTTACTAATATTTATTATTTAAATTATATAGCGTTTATCAAATCATTATTTGAAACTTCCGCACAGAAAAATATATGAACATTTTGACGATTTCCTTGAGTCATCCCGCGCTCATGTATCAAATTACAATTCATGTTTTTAACCCTTGACAATTCGCTTTTAATCATGGAATTTCGAACAAAAATACCCTGTGTTAAGTTTTGGAAAACAATATGAAAAGGGGTAATTTGTTAATCCCCTAATTATTTTTGGAAATAATTTTGAAGCTAGATCAAGGTAAATGATACAGAATGATTACATCAGAATTAGAGGAAATGTTTTAAATATATTTTTGGTGGCATTGCGGGGACTGAAAATATATATACTGTGAAGTAAAGCATTTATACGCATAGTAGATAGTTGACAGACAGCATTGAATAGTGCCCGGGATTGCTGAGATCTGAGATTAAATTTCTAAGCATAGCAAATTATATCTAGAAATTCTTTTTGTTGTTTATTTGAGTATCTTATGGTGGAATTCAGCAAAAAGTGCTTTGGAAGGGACTTCAAGCATTGTGAGTAGGTACATAAAATGTCGCCAAAAATATAGTTTCTATGGCCCACCGAGTTTCTTCCTACTATTGCGTGTATATCTTTGAGTATCTAAGTAAATTTATTTATAACATGATAATCCTTGTTGAAACACAATGGGGTGATAGCACGAGTGTTGGGGAGTTATTTATTTCATGTCAAGCACTGTCCGTTTTTGAACTCCGTTAATTAAGATTATTGAAATAGAGTCCTAATGTAGAGTGCCCTAGTCTTTGTTGGAAGGGTGACAACATTTGCCTGCCTATCTTATTTCCAATATTGATGGGTGTTACGTTTTATCAAAGTGTAATATATCAGGGGTTTTGCTACGACCGCCTTTTTATCTTAAAAAAATAGAAATTTACAAATATTTACGTCAAACAGATGCATATCGTTATCCAACGGTAATATTAAATATTTTAATTGGGCAAGTGCAATGATTTTCGTCATTATAACCATAAGAGGCTTGGAATTGCTGATAAAATTGGCAAAATTTGCTAAGTGAATGGTTAGTGTAAATAAAACAATTAGGAAGAGAGAAAGTGTGGAGAAAATTAGACTATTATCTGACATGTACCGCATGGGCGGGAAGTAGCAAGGTAATTATTAAATGGCTGAAGAATTTTTAATTTCGATGGAATCATAATGAAAGTAGCGTGTGTACGTAGAGGTATCCATCCATTAAATAGGATTTCAAATTTTGAGCTGGCCACCACGGCCATGATGGTAATTGCATTGCAAATATAGAACTTACCTAGACGTCGTTTTCAATACCTGCATACTTCCCGCCCGCCCTGTACATTGGGCTAATTATAAGGAAAGGTTGCGTCAGGATCCCGTGTTCATTGTCCTATATGACGAAAGGACTTGCACTTTCAACTTGTGCTCTTTATAAAATAGGAAAACGGACCTATAGAGCATCGAAAAAAAAGCGTCAATCTCAGCGTAGGGCGACAAAACCGTGGCCGGTCAAACCACATCTCAACCGAATCTCACCCTATAAGGGTGGAACAGCGAAATTCTTAAGATAGTGCAAACATTGCGAGGTTTCAAAAAATATTTTTTTAATATACGTCCATATTGGTTCTTATGCGCTAGCGCCATTTATTTATGCTTTAGAAAATGTAAATCCCTCGAAATAGAAGGGAAATTATCTGAAATGGTACGCTGTCAACTTTGTAGTATGCATATCCTTGGGGTCCAGACTGTAGTTTTAAAATTATTGTAGAGTACAAATATTAAATACTTTTATCCGGCATGAAGTAATCACACGAATATAATATCACCATCAATACAATGTTTAACGTACTCTAAAGCAGAAACCTACAATGCGCTGACGGAACGCAACCCTTAAGGACCAATACGGTTTGCCTAGTGTTGCATGACATCCCTTGGACTTATATTATAAGGTGTTTACATAATTGTGGAAGGATAATTACAACAGTTGTTAGCCCACCCATGTATTTTTATTAACAGTCTTTGTCGTGGTAAAAATAAACTCACCGGCCCTTAACTTACTAAATATTTAACCGGGCCCTTACATGAAATTGCGGATAAGAATAGTATAGCTTTGAATGAATTTAAAAACTCTAAATTTGGTGTTTTAACCGATAAATGACGTTAGTGAAGGTTATGACTTATGACATACCAAAGGAGGCCATTCATTTATGGTCAAAATTATTGAATCATGAGATGTAACATATTTTAAAAGCAATTAAGTCCAAGTTAAAATACTCCTATCAGTTGCCTAACATCAAGTAGTATTTTACTATTTTCCTTTTTTGTACATTCCAAAATGTCTTTACACAATAAGAAACCACATTTAGCCATGCTTCGGCGATAATTAGAACTTAATCATAAAAGAATTATATACATCTTTTCTCTGGAATACAGAATTGTATTCGAGGAAAAACGGTTTGCAAAATACTTTGATAGTAGCCAATTTTACCCGTAATAAATCCCTATAAGGAAATTAGGTATATTTACATTGCATGTTTTTTATTTACACGAACTCATTTTTGCTCCAAGCAGTTGACGTGGTTTACATAATGCACGCTCGATGGCGAAGAAAACATGTATTTCATTGTAGATGAGCAAGAATTGAATCCGACCACACTTCGGAATATTCCCTCGGACCATCTATCATTTATTTGCGATTCCGGAGCCTTCAGCAGGGAAGATACCGTGGAGACGGACGCCGGCCGATCTGACACATTCATCGAGCGGGTCTGGAACATCTCGACTCAGCCGGGATTGTACGAAAGCGGTCACGGCGTCCCCGACGGGGTGGAAGTCGGAGGAGAGGTTGAGGTCTTCGATCCCACCAGCAAGGGCCAGGACGAGAAGTTTGAATCCAAAGGCGAGTGCCAGATCGAGGGGCTCGGCTACTCCATCGAATGCCAGAGGTTCACTCCCATTGAGGAAGAGCTGAAGAGGCTACTGGAGGAGATCCGGAACATAGACTTCGGGAGCGGGCAGGTTGCAAAGGAGGTGGAAGTTGTCGGTGTGGAGGTCGACGGCCCCCTTGATGCCCTTCGCCGAAAGGAGGAGGTGTTGATCGGTGAGGGAGGTGACTGCGTCACCGGGGAGGATAACATCGCCGACGAAAGGGCATGGTCGCCCGCGGAGAGCAACTACGGGTCGAGCGCGGAGGACTCCCTACACGGCGAAACGGAGGAAGTGGTGTCGGTGGTGGAGCCGACTTATGACTTAGAGGGGCTCAAGGGAAAGTGCGACATGGTGACACTTCCAGAGGAAGCCCGCGGGGATTCCATTTTATGGCCACCAGCCTGTGAGTCAAAGTCAAATGACCTCCACCCGTCGGGAGTAATGACGGGATCGCCCCTCGAAGATGGGATCGGAAAAGAGGGAAATATTAACGAAGAGCAATATGCAGATGCCTTTGGATCTCAGAGAGAAACTTCATTTAGTGACGATAGCAATCAACTGGGAGCTGGTGAGACTCCTGTTCACAGCACAAGTAGTGCCTACTATCAGAAAATGGACTTTCATGAAGCAGAAGACTTTGAAGATGCAATGGAAACCTTAAATTTTGATAAGCACATGGTTAAAGAACTAAAGAATAACGTATGTTGTTTTAGGGGGTCGAAACCTGATCATTTCTATGAGGAGAACATGGACTTAGAACCAGAAGACGTGGATGACTCTGAACTGGGATCGCAAGATACTGAGTCAACCCAGTCTTTGAATACCCCAAATAAAAATGTTGACGCCTATAAGTCAAAAAGCTTTTCGGCACGAATAGGTTTACGTGATGTAATCAACGAACAAATAATTTCCAACGATATTGTGCACGAAGTAAGAAAGGAAAATACGCCGAGCAGCATTCTTTCAAACAAGAGGCCAAACGAAGAGCAATATGATAGGAAAAATATTTCGCTCCATGATTTTGAGAATGAAAAAAAATCAGTTGATTGTGAGATAAAATATACCAGAGACCAGTTGATATCTAAGAGCGCTGATGAAATACTTCACCAAGAGATTGAAAATAAAGTAAGTTCAGGGTTAGATGGCATAAATACATCTTCTTTAACCTTAAAATCATCCTGCTTTTCGTTATACGAGACAGAATATCAAATAAATTATCTCAATGAGGATCACTTGCAAATGGTCAACATTCCCCCGGAATTCAATCAACTTGAATGCTCGGGGGAAAGACGTTACGTAAAAACTAAGGGGGACGATGTCACAATAAATATAATTGGAAAGACGTCAAAAGAAAGTAAAAATTATTTAAATGTCTCCGAAGATCAATTCCACCAAATTGGTGACTTTTCTGCAGCAATGGTGAGAGATGAAGCGATGGACGAGTCGGGAGAACATGGTGCATATACCGAAATTCTTAATGAAACGAATGAGTCCGTATACCTTGAAGGGTGCCATTTGGAACGTCCCCCGAAATCGTTCCATCAAATTAGTAATGAAGATATCCCCACCGGAAACAATATGGACATATATCCAGCAATAATTGCCGAAACCAATAGAATTCTCTCTGATGCACTTTGCCTAGCGGAAGAAAGAATAAACCTGCAGGGACTCAACGATGGAGATAAAGGAAGCGTACTCACCGAACAGAAACAGGAATTTGGAGGTGTAAGCAAAGAACATTTGGAAAAATCAAAGGGAGTGCAGGATGAATATAGCAGTGGACAGAAAATACATCAATGGCCAGATCGTAATCAGGAAAGATTGAATAAATATACGAGCTCTTCAAGTGATAATGAATGGATTGATTTGACAAACGCCCTGGCAGATAATTCAGCTTTGGCAGAAATGGTTCTAGTCACTGATAGTTTTATATCAGGGAATCCGCACTGCGGCGAAGACGTCCTAATGACTGAAACTCACATTAAAGAAACAAATATGCCGTCCACCTCAACTTTCAATGAAAGCGAAACAAAGGCATGTGGCCAGAATGAAATGGATGAAATTAGAGAAAAAAGTGTGGCGACATGTGACATAACTCCGTCTCCGGAGAGGGTGGGAATCCTGCTGGATTTCCAGTCAATCGTAAACAAAATGGATGGAGCACCTCGTGGGATTGACGAAATTCTCCGAGTCCCTACCCAAGCGAAAGAAGAAAAGGGGACACTGCTTTATTTCGACAGTGAAAAAAGCGAAAGTTCGCAGACGTGGGGAAACGAAGGAAATAAAAATGCAACAATCACCGACGGCGGTGGAGATGAGAGTCGAGAGCATATTGACAACGTCAGTAATTCGTTTCCCAGGGATCAAGCGGAAATCACGACAAAATTTGACAGCTATGAAGGCATTGAAAAATCATCACAATCTGATGGAGCTTTGAGGAATCGTTCCTTGCAAGAAAGAGATCACGAAATTGAAACACTGCATGAAACAAAATGGAACTATGAGGATAGGCCCTTTCTTACACTGAATGTATCTTGCGATAAAGAGAACATTTTGAAGGCAAAATGCAACGACGATGATAACATTACGAAGGGACAAATTGACATTCCTAGAGAGGATGTTGTAGCTGATGGTGTATCAAATTCTTGTGAAAATGATCGCCAAGTGGATCTCCAAGCAAAAAAGACAGTAATATTAACTAAATTTTCCTGCAATGAATGCACAAATATGAATTCGCAGTGTAACAGTTATGTCGAACAAGTGCAGCACAGTCCCTGTGCGGAAAGTCCACGGGCTTATCCATTCGTGCCTGGCTCTAATCCAAGTAAGCTCGAATCTAAGTTAGGTGATTGGAACGAATTGTTGATCAAAAGTTGCGAATATGATTCAAATTCCATCAAAGAGAATCAAAATACACACGAAAGTGGGGGAAAGGATGGCATCCTTACAGTTGGCGAAATGGAAAACATAGAAAATCAGGGAAATGCAAAATATAATTCAAGTGAAAACATGAAGAGCGATGGAAATAAAATTACTGAGATTCTCCTTGAAAGCCTAGCACTTGACTTTATTAAGCAATCCCAATCGGCAGCGGCATATGTATCGTCATTTATTTGTGAAGAATGTAATGATATGTCTGATGGATCGCAAACCAATAGAAATGAAGACAAGAAACCTGGCGAAGTGACTGCGAATAAGCGAGATCTTCAAGAGTTCGAAGCTGGGGTAAAAACTACTGACGAGATAACGAGGAGATATGAGAGTCTCAAAAATTGGCGACTGTCCACGGTAAAAGATTTAAGAGGAGATGATAATACCGCCTACGACGAAGGACCCACAAGAAATGATTTGAATATTCCAGCCGAATCACTGTCTGGAGAATATGGATGTAGAGCAGACGAACTCTTGGAGATGAAAAAAAAATCGGACGTTGATCAAGCAGACTACGAGCTCATCGAATCCCTGGAGAACGCTCAGGATCTTCAATATTTTAAGCCAGTGGAAAACAAATGCAGTGAAAGAATATTTCGATGCATGGAAGAGATAAGCGACGTGAAGGAATCCATTCAGAGGCACTCCGTTGATGGTTTCGCATTACCGCAGGTGAGAGATAAACACGGATCGAACAGGAAAGATGACAGGAGATGTCCAGAAGTCACGCACCCCGAAATCCTGGTACGCGTCGATGGGCCACCGTCGTCCGAGAATACCGTCATCAACTCGCGAAGCGAAGAGGGAGTGAACTTAACCACGCTAGGGACGAAGGTGAAGACATATGAAACCGCCGTCGCAGAAAAGGCTGAGCTGTGTTATGTGATAGGGGACGACGGAACGGGCATTAATGCAATCATCCCCAGCCAAGGTGACGAAAAGGACAACACCAACACATTTAAGGAAGTTGGAGACGAAGGCGGCGGCAGGAACGCCATGATGGTCGAGCGGAATGACCGCTTGAAATTCCGACGGGTCGCACAGAACGTCTGCGGCTTGGCGTTACCCACGGTGACGGAGAGCTGCGGGGGCGCGAAGAGCAAGTCCCTATCGAGAAAGGATCCCACCGCGGTCGAGCGGGGTGGGATGAGCGAGGGCCGCTCGGGAGGCGGCTTGCCGGGGCATAAGCGCAAGAGGAAAGGCGGAAATGACACGTCAGAGATGCGAAGAGGGTCTTCCAAAGAGGAGAAGAGTAGGAGAAGGAAGGGGGGGCACCGGGAGGCCGAGGGGAAGACGGATAAGGAGTGCCCGGGTGGACACGAGGGGTGGAAATTCGGTCGTCGAATGAAAAACTTTGTCTTCTCGGCTCTCGGGGTGCAGCGATCACCCAAGCACTAATTACTCCAAATCAATCCAAGGGCGAACAAAAATGAATGCTCTAACCTTGCCAGGAGCGCTAAAAACGAAATTCTTGGGTGTTGAGTCAAAAGAAGCGTGGTCCACCACGCTCTAAAAATAGATTTGGTTACGGGGTTTGCTCCGCCTTTTGCCATAAAAGTTCCTTTTTTCCAAATCCTGCCGGACAGATCATGCTAAACCGATCAGACCTCGAATTGAATGGGCTTGGGTGTCATTAACTTTAAAAATTCGTTATGCACAGGCGCCGCAAGGAAAGCGCCATTCGCGATCCGTTGAGACTTTCGCCCTACTTAGGTCGTCGATCGTAGAAGAAAAAAATAGCATCTCGTCCCAGGCATCCTTCAGTCGGGCCACAATGGATATTCTTGGGCACCTCTAGAGACAAAAGTAAACCACACCCATGACCACCTCTCGATCTAGCCGAAGGTTTGGCAAAAGTTTCTGTGGGCCCCACAGACCAAATTTGTTTTAAATATTTTTTTATGTTGTGAAAAATAAAAACTTTTACCAGTGAGTAATTCGAAAATTGTTTTCTTTTTCCCAAAAATATGGAACCCTCATGAACTTACTGAAACATGCCCAGGCATGCACTTTTTTTATCAAGTGCACCCGCATTGTAATGGGTCTTGAAGAATTTGCACCCAGCCATGTATGGAATTATTATTTTATAAATAAATAATCTGGTCTTAACGGAAGTAAATGTGTAGCAGACAGGGTGGCAGCCTAATGAGCCCAAATGATGAACACTGTTAACTGCCAACAGATTCCCCAGGGTCCATCTTGTCCTACTTTTGCGTGATCGTATTGCCGGAACCCTCGGCTCGTGGGTATTTCACCCAGGGGGCTTGGCGGGGGAGGTGAGGATATGGGCAGGGGGAGAGAGGGGAACGAGGGGAGAAGTGGTGGGGGTGAAGGCGTCATCGTATATGGGGGCCGGAGGGGCGCCGGACTATGAGGAGACTGTCGCGCCATCTACCAGGTTAAAAGCGGCGGACCAAACAACCTCCCTTCCACTTCTGGTCCAAATTCCGCTCCGGAGCAGCTAGTCACGTAAAGGGAGTACATAGGCAGAAGCAATGGTGAGTTGGTTCTTCCTTATCCGCGATGTGAACGTAATTTTGTGCGATGATTATGCATGAATTTCCTTCACTTTTTGGTTAGGACTATTTTACTTGCAAACGGAAAATGGGCGTAATCGAAGGAAATACTTAGGTTAACAGAAAAGCCCGCAATTTGCCGCGATCTTCTTGCGCCTTCGGTTAAAGGTGGCATAGATAAAACAGTATGAAGTATAGAACTAAAAAAAATGAAATTACTTAGTTCTTTGTTCTCTTTTATTTTTCCAGGCGGATCTCAGCGCAAGGGATGTTGAACGTAAGTATAGTGAACAATAGAGTCGATAAGGAAATGTAGTGAAACAAACTGTGTGACTTGTGGCGTCCATTTCGCGCTTACGGAATTTTGTGCAGAGGACTTTCGAGTGATTACATGAGTGGCATGCTTCAGGAGAAGGCGACGGATAATCGATAGACGCTCCACGAATACGATTGTTATTCCTCCTCAGACATTTTGTGAGGGCCGTTAAGGGTTTTCCGACGCCAGGGAGTTCACAAAATCCACTCTTTCCGAACGGGGCGTGCGCGCATCAGCTTGCGGCGCGCTAATTATAACGTGGGCATATAAGGCGTGCGCCGGGAGGGAGGGAGGGAGGGCGGATGGCGAAGAATGGGCAAACGTCCTTCGAAGCGCGGCGGAGGAACACGAGCAGAAGGGCTAAACTTAGCGCGTCCTCGAGCTCATTGGATATTTAAGGAGCTGCTTCGGGCATCCACGAGTTTCCCGAAAAGAATGAGCCGGGCTAAAAAAATAATTAGCACCACCGAGGAAATAACTGTGTGGCCGGCTCTGCTATGCGTGATTTCAGGAATGAAGAAGATTGGACATTAGGTTACGTTTAGCTTTCACCACACACGCCCTAAAGTAAGTGATGCGGGGCAGGAGCGTATACGTTTCAGCTCACGAGGACTATCAGTGTAGATTTTTTCAATTTAAATTTCCATGCCCCTTAACTTCAATTGGTTTTTTTCGGTAAGGACGTAATTTTTTTTTGCAATATCGAAAAAAAGAGGGACTTGAGAACATAAGTTTATGATTTTCTGAACAACGTATGATAACATTTCTCGGCTAGCGAAATACTAATATTTTATAATATAATTGTAATAAACACTAAGAGTGTGTTTACGAAGAGAATATAATGATTTAAAATCAAGCATTTATTTCTTAATGAATTTTTTAGTGAGGACCCCCAAGATTTAATGCAATTATCTTACAAACGCCCAAAATGTATTAAAAACACTTTTGATATATTTTACTCATCATTTATTCATGATAACCTTCGAATCTGGCTCACGGTCAGTGAAGAAGAATTCAAAGCAATTTTCTAAGAATAAAAGCATCCAGCATTGGATTTATTTTCCCATGACATTGTACGCTGTTCCAGGAATATCTGTAAAGTTTCCATTTATTGAACTCGCCGTGAATTCTTAAATTTTTCTGAATGGACCACTCTCTTCTTCAGAAAAAGACAACATAGTGGCGCTTAAGGGAGCTTGAAGGATAAATGCTTTGATTTGAATATGCGAAAAACCGTAATTTAAAAACATGCACACATTTACGAACTTTTTTAATGAAATTCATGAGTGGAAGATTGGAAAATGTGCTAATGAAGACTTTTATAATGATGAACCATTAGATAGTGAATTTGGCTCACTTAGTGGAGAAGTCGGATTTATTGAGAATCGATAAAAATGAAATTTAACCAAATATTCATTTTGTTTCACGACATGAGATAACTACAATAACTTAGTGATTACTTAGGCGGACACGCTTTGAGTTATTTAAATTTTTGTTAATTTCAGCTCAAGCTTCAGTCACCAGTGAAAAAACTTGATGAACGTGATTATCAAGAATAAATGAAATTGTCATGACTTTGGGCTGGCTTTGCCTGCACGATAAAAGTACAGACTAACTTGGTTCTATTTAATTACGGATCTCATGCATCTGAATGAAGCCCAGATCATGATGGTCAGTCCTCGTAGTACAGATTAATTAATTTCTTTATCAAATTAAGAGTAAAAATATGATATTAATCTTGTATTATGACTTCCAGACTCACTGATTCCTTTTTTTAAAGTCAACTTTAGTGAAGCATAAAAAAATAGCCCAGTGATTGACTAAAGAAAGTGATGCGGGGCAGGAGCGTATACGTTTCTCATGTAATTACATTCCTCATGTAATTAAAGCTCTGCTATTATGCATAGAACATGAATATTCAAATAACTGCCGTTTTTCACCCTGCTTATGTTTTAAATCCATCACTTGTCTGGGATTATATAGGAAATGCCTTAGTATATTCTGACATGAATATTCGCATGTTATCTCATATTTTCTCATGAATACTCTTTCGGGTTAACATAATCTAAGGCCGAGTCCCAGTATTATAAAGTTGGTTCTCTGTGGTCAGTTTATAAGCTAAGCGTCCTATTACGATCTTGAAGGCAACCTTTCTCATTGTGATGCCATTAAGCACCACTGCTACAATATAGTTATTAATGCTTCCATAACAGTTTATTTAAATTATCTGAAAATAATACATTTTAATAGCTTTTTTATAAATATATTAAAATTTAACGCCGCTTCACCATGGTTAAAATCCTCATTTTTTAGTTCATTTTAATCCATTTTGCAAACGCTGTAAAAATCTCCTAATTTTTATCCTTCGTTCCTGTAACAGAGGAAGCATCAAAGAAAGCATAAATTTCCCCATAAATTTCCCCCTGGCTTTAGTTGGTATATATTCGCAGTGCACTTTTTTGTTGTAACTACGGAAGAGGGACAGGGACCCATTGTATCGAAATGTAAAGAGGGTGAAACAAATGAAAAAGTTGATTTGAGGGCTCGTCTTACCGCTTTCCGCGATGGACTATGAATATAATCATACCATCAACACCAACCTCAGTAAAACATCTATTTTATAAACCACCTTGGTGTCTATTTTGCGATTTTCTTAGCAGTATAATGCATGTTATACCATCAATTCGTTCTCTATGATAATCCATTTAATTAAATGAATGGCATTTGTGTATGACTTGATTTATATCAAGAGCTTAAAATGCTCAGCAACTAATTAATGAGATGGGAAGTTCCGTTTTTTTTTAATTTTATTTATATTGGCCGGGTGATTTCATCATGTCTGGCATCATTCCTCATGTAATTAAAGTGAAAGTGATGAAATAATAACGTAAATAACCGAGTAGTGGGAAGATTTAATGGAAACGACTTCTTTGGAAAATTTCCTTTCCTTCTTTCGCGTTAAGGGCGGAGGTTACACAACAAAAATATGCCCGAAAAGTCGGGTTGTGTTAGACATGTAGAAATCTCGTCTATTCCCCTTATTCTGTGGTACTCGAAAATAATGAGCCTAATCTATTCGATTGATATTTTTGATTCCCTCTCTATTTTATTTTACAACAGCGTTTTTTTTACTTTCTTTTTAAGTGTTTCGATTTCTCAGAAACATAAGTACAACTTTTTAAATTACTTCTTTTTGATGTTATAACTGGAAGATATTGTCCGCTTGGAATTTGTGAAAGGTATAACTAATGCATGTTTTCGAGAATTAGTGGATGAATTCGCCCACTTGAGCAGCAAGTGATAATGCGGAGTTGGTTTTATAAAGATCCAATGACGCTGTAAGATTACACATAAAGGATAATGCCAATCATCAAGTGTCGTAGTAAATAAAATATTTACCTTTTGAAAAAAATCTATTTAATGACTCCTTAAGATATAAAAAATAAGATTTGGTTAAAATTTTAAAATAAAATATTCTATACGCACAAAGTAATTACCTAATAATAGCACTTTTCCACAATATAAAATTTTATATGGTGAAAAAGTGCTATTATTTGGTAATTATGTTCCAATTCCACAATATCACGCCTGAAACTACGAAATTCGTACGTACAATGTAATTAACGATGTCGAGTTCTTTTCTTAATTTTTGGTAAATTTTCCCAGACACATTGAATTAAATATTAACTTTCCTGGCTAAGAAAATTCCTTTATTTTCCACACAATGTGATTCTTCATTGGCACTCATTCTAGAAATTTCCAATATACGAGATGAGTTATCCACTAAGCACCACTTAACATTCCACTTTATCATAAGGATGTATGAGTGCTTTTGGCATCCATGATTGGTAACAGCTGTAGTTCATTCATGCGTGGAAAATAGTGGAGAGTGCTGCCGCTAAAAATCAAGGTCCAAAGATTTTACTTTTAAAGGCATAGGTAGCCAAGGAAAGCCTGCCTTCTCCATTACAATGCTCCATTTCCCGGACCACTCCCGCTGTCGACTAAATACGGCCGTTTCGCTAGGGTGACGAGTGGTGCTTCCATTTTGATTAGCGATGCCTTTAGTAAGGTACGTCATAGCTGGACGTTATCCAAGAGTACTACGCGCATTTTTAGCAGCGGTGTATCGCGAAGTTAAGCCAGGACGCCTTACCTCGTCTGGATGCTTCTGTTAATTCACTGATGACATCCTCAAGTGGGCTTTCATTCATTCAACCACGATGGCGCCATCGGTAGGCATAAATATAAAACGTTAATGGAAGAATTAAGTTCGTAATGAATATTTTCTGATGATGCGAGAGAAAAATTCATGGCCATGGAATTTGGGTTGATGACCATTGGGAACTTATGATGGAACATGACTAATGAATCAACCATAATGATGAATTTAATAGATCATAATTGAATCCGCACAGCATATCTCTCACTATTGTACGAAACAATTCAATTTATGTGATATCTTAAATCATGAATATTCTTAGGGCTCGAACTTTTCCTCTGAAACGGTAAAAATATGAATCTTTAGATAATGCATAGATGAATATTCCCGTCCGAAGAACAGGTCATGGCAGATCATTACAATCATGGCAGATAGATGAATATAAGACTGAATTTAAAGAACACTTAGTAATTCTCACTTTGAAGGAACTTCATAATTAAATGCATTGTTATACAAGGAAGAGAGGGGATTTCCTAGATTATCTAGGGAAATTATAAAAATGTGTTAAGTTTTGACAGATGAATAAAAAGTAGAGAATGATTTTGAACGGTAGTCTAAATTTTGCGTGGAATGCTTCATTACCACATTTTGGCGAACTCATTGGCTAAAAACAAGTATTTAAAAAACGTTTGAATTTCTCATTTACATGGCAAAGAATGTCATTTTCAATTGTTGAAATTCAAATTAATATTATACGAAAGGCTGGAAGTAAATGTATTAGCTGTTGAATTTATTAAAAATTGTTGTCAGAGGAACATCTCTTAATATTAAACTTAAATGCGTCTTTGTTGCTTCAAACGCTCTTAAGATGTTAGCGAAAATAACAAATTCTCTTCCCGTGCTGATTAAACTAAATAGCAGCAGGTATATTTTCCTACTGCTTATGTAATTTTTCACATTTATTACCATTCGTGAATCACAAGCCGACCGTGAATTTTAGGATAAGCATTCGAACGTTAGGTACGTCTTGAATACTTCCACTAGGGAGAAGATGATAGCCGACTTAATGCTGAAAATTACCTTTGTTAACTCGGTGCGCTCTTAATAAAATGTTACGAACATACTATAAGGTCGGAATTGATAATATATTTGCCCGAAAAAATGTTTTTTTCTGCAATAGCTTCAATTTGACACACCTTTTAAGTGAATTAGTTCCTATAATTGAAAATTAAATTCCCGCTGACGTAAAGGCCCAACACACGCGGGTCGACATTTAAGGAGCTGCCCTCCAGCTACTTTGAGGGAAGGAGGGGGGGTTTAATTATTTCATTAACTACATAAATTGTGGGATGACTGCCAGTTGGTAGTACCATTACTATTCTACTTGAGAATGTTTAATACAACTGATGGACTCGCAAGGCTTTACCTAGGTGCACTTTAAAAAAGTGCCCGTTTGATACATGCGTCGATAATTAGGTAATTGGGAGGGGAGATTGGATTCATATCTCACAGATCCATAAAAAAGGAGGGGGTGTGGAAAAAAAATCCGTAAAATACCTTATATAATTTAATTACTGTCCCTTTCTCGGATAGACCATGCAAAAAGTACGTATGACGCATTGTAAAATCAAATCGAATTACGAAGAGGGTTCAGCAGCTATTATTAACAACCTGAACTACAGTACCCTATCCTACTTCGATACATCCAATACCATGATTGACCACCGGGAATTTTGAACAGGGGCACTGAAAAAGCCTGGTGTTGGACAAAATTAATAGTTACAAGTGTACTGCAAAGTAACGCGTGCCTGAGATCCGTACCGAGTACAATTGAATCCATCCCAGAGCGCTGAGCCACTATTTAGAGTACCCGGGTTCGATTCCTGGTGAAGCCTTTGGGCACTCTCAGCTTCACCCAAGTTGTGTACCATTTTTCGGGTACCAGGTCATC
>LYUA01000173.1:1842712-1858962 GCA_002093875.1 Calopteryx splendens
CTCAGCTTCACCCAAGTTGTGTACCATTTTTCGGGTACCAGGTCATCCTGGGCCACCCTACCCTTGTGTGTGAAATTCACATGCCTCTGGGTTTATTACCGGGTGAGCGCTACCCTCACCTACCATACCGACCTTCGGATTGATTACTGTGATTTCCATCACATAAGTAATTAAAAATGTTATTCGCTAATTCACTGCTACGTGGGACATGAAAATACGAGTACTTGTAATGAAGTTTATTTACTCGAACTCGTTTATTTACTCGGTACTCGAAATCTTCGGAAAACGCACCTTCAATTCGCGCCGAAAATTCATTTCCCTTTAGCGAATTGGCATAACATTTTTAGAACTCTTTGGCATATTAACTAGGCTGTGGAAGTCACTGCCCTTGAAATCAAAAAGCAAGGAATGAAATATTCGCCATCCCTGCGCGGAGTATATTGCACACATAGAGCGAAAAAGGAACGTTACCTTTCCGTAATAGGGATCATATAAAACTTCTTCAACAATTGCACTTTTAACCTGGTTGGTAGGCCTAAGGAGGTGGCTAAGAACCTTACATTTCAGCATATTGTATTTTATGCTACAAATTAAATTCTAAACTTTTGGATGAGATCAAAAATCGTGTGAAGTTATTTCGCTATTACCTTAGCGTACTATCTTTCCGAGAAAATATGGCTGATTTCTTTTGGTTGAAGTAATTATCTTTTTACAAAATAAATATGATCATTAAATAATAATGCTTTGTAAGGTTTACCTAAATGCTACTACTTCCTTATATTTCTCTAAAAAATAATTGACATACCTATTGTAAGTAGCTAAAACTTCAAGTGCTCCACATTTACGATTTATATATATTTATAAAGGTATTATATGTGTAGGTAAATTAATATATTTCCTTTACTTGACAAATAAAATAATACCTATTTTTCAATAAATAATTTCTGAATGTTACAATGAATGGTTCCCGTTTGCTTACTATTAGTGGTAATAGATGCTAAAACATTCATAGATCAAATCTAGCAAATACATCTAGAGTAAGCAATATATTTCATGAACGACTTTGCTTTATTGGCATTCATTCAATTTTAATATTTATTTTTAACTTTTTAGGCTAATTTTAGCTTAGATGCATACAAGGAGTTAGAGAATTTGATTTTAATTCATTTTGAGTGTGTCTGTAAGACAGAAAACAGTGCTTAATGTTATGCCACTGAAAATACAATCAAAATGTTTTTTTTTAATTATTTATTTTGTACACCATAAAAAGATATGTCGAATGGAACTGGTTCACAAAAAGTGAAAAATATGACTGAAATGATAAAATATTAAGTTTAGAAAATTAATAGTTCTCTTTCACAATTCACGCATTGGAATCTTTTTTAGGAGCTTCATTCGCATTCTCAATTTATGACTTTGAGGGAAATGGCACCGTGGACGCCTTCTATATTGGTGATGTCCTCAGAGCACTTAACCTCAACCCAACACTCGCTGTCGTTGAGAAGATGGGAGGCACCAAGAAGAAGAGTAAGTGTATATTAAATCTTTGTCTTTTAATGAAATAGTATATATGGCTAAAAAATTACTGTTTTAGAATTAAAATATTGCTACCTAATTAAGCGAAATGAATTTAAAGTAGTTTTCTGATGATAAGAGATATTTCATTTTAATGGAGAAATATTTGACAAACATGCAGACCATTTTTTGGTATCAATTTTTTTAAATTTTTGTCATCTCCTCATATTATCAATAAAACACTTGTTTCTGTTATTAGGGAAATATTTACTCTGGAATATTTTCATTAAAATATAATGTAACTAAATAAAATTGTTGAATATCAATTTTTTTCCACACTATAAATTATTTAAATAAGAATTATAACAGAAGAATGGACTTTAAGGTGGGCTTTGGAATCACCATGAAAGTTGGTTATATACGTGTGCTTGATTTTAGTTGTTATGTTGTTGTATGCTAACGACATTTTTATTTTTTTTTACTTTGACAGATGAGAAGAAGCTGAAGTTGGACGAATTCCTCCCAATTTTCTCCCAGGTTAAGAAGGAGAAGGAGAGTGGCACATATGAAGACTTCCTTGAGTGTTTGAAGCTGTACGACAAGGCTGAGAATGGTCTTATGCTATCAGCTGAGCTCTCTCATACCCTCCTTTCCCTTGGTGAGAATGCCTTAACCCTTACATTTTCTATTTCAGAAAATCTTCATAAAACTCCTATCTGATAACTTATGAGAGACTTGCGATATTCAAAATGGGATTGAGATTTAAAAATTCCAAAGTAGAATTCCTCCATTGAATACATATGCCTCCATAAATATACATTAAACATTAATTTGGTTGGTACCAAGGTATCAGGCCACATTCTAATAATAACTTCTTTATTCAATTGAAAGCATTTACCTTAGAAATATCAGTTAAATAGTATAATACCTGTAAAATGGTGGTTCTGGCAAATTTTCTTTTATAAATGTTAATAATTTATTGCATACCATAGTTTAGTAATGTGCTCTTTGAAGGAAGAAGATAAACATTTGAGATTAAGATGTGGTGAATAATGGAGAAAGCTGAAGAAAGAGGAAGGCAGAAAAGGAAGGGAAGGGAGATCATTTTGGGGAAGTTGCAAGAAGACTGCAAAGGTGGATTTAGATGACAGACAGATAATGGAATATTGAATGCTGTGAAAAGAGGGAAAATGGCAATTGGGGGAGAGGGAGGTTAAAGATAAGATCTTTAGCTGCATGAAGATGGTAAAAAAATGACCTGAAAAGGATATAGTGTTGGGCAATGGAAGTTTATGCTATGTAGAAGTATTATCTTTCTAAATGTGTATTCATTTCTGAGGACCATTTAAAACTAAATTGACATCAATAGACTAAAGGAGAGGCATGGTTCTAACTAAGAGCACTAATAATTTCAGAAATAAATGCAACATTGATCCAATCTAATAATCAGTAGGTACAGTTACTCAGGAAAATTACTTGGTTCTTTGTTATCCCATATTTGAGTTCCAAATAATGCTGCCAGATTTACAAAACTCTTTTGGTAAATTTATATGGGGAAGTAAAATATTCATGAAAGGGTAAATTTCTCTTTTTGGGAAACCCTCTATAAAAAAATTGAATTACAACATTTCTTTAAAAAATCTCAAAAATATAATTAATTATAGCAAAAAGTGTTATTCTGCCCTTATAGCCTAAATTTGATGCATCTAGATAGTCCCCAATACAATTAATGTAAGACAATTCTTGTAAATAATTTTGTTTGTGGAATTGGTCACATTTTTTTAATGAATACAAGTTTATAGTGTACTCCAAAAATTATAAGTTCTCTCAAATTAAAATTCAAAATATTACTCTGTCATCTCTCTCTGACAACACAATTGATGTGAATATAATTTACAGCATGTATGATGATTGTATTACCCTTGTGCCCTTTATTTCTGCAGCTTATGGTGCTTAATTGAGGCATTAATTCTCCAAATCAGTTTTCCTGCTCTTCTTGACCAGGATCCTAAGTACCTAGCTTTTCCAAACCCTGTGACCTAAAGTAGTTATTATATTCTTTGAGGCCTACCTGATAGCGCTAACAATGCCCTGAATCTCTCATTGATATCATGACCCATCATTTTGGAACTATTATCTAAAGATATATTATGCATATTAGCTGCTCAATAGCAAAAATAACACTTTTTATAGAGTTAAAAATCAGCGTTTTGTTTTTATTAGAAAAATAATTTTTGAGATGAGAATAATTTTTTGCCTTGTTTTTGGTTGAAAGTATTCGGTTTTGCATTTTTCTAGCTGGTAGGTTTCTCTCCTATCCACATACTTAAGAATATCTACCTCCAACATACCTTGCTAGTTCTACCTGTAAGAAAAAATGATAATTGTTAATGCTATTATATTTTTGATGTTGTGAATGCTTGTGTTATATCTTTTGAAAATTTGATAACCTTTTATGTTCTTTAGGTGAGCGCCTTTCTGATGTAGAAGTAGAGACCATCATGAAGGATTGCTGTGATCCTGAGGATGAAGATGGATTCATCCCATATGCTCGTAAGCTCACTTTTCCCTCTTTAAGGGCACAGGACTAAAGGTTAACCTAGGGTACCCTGAATTCTTGGCTCTGCTAGTATATTAAGTTAGCTTTCAAATGCATTTATTGAAAGTATAGCAAATAATTTAATTATACAATTATTTAAGCTTCAATTCTTGGTTTTCACCTAATTAAATGCCCAATTGGTAATCATTAATTTAATTTTGAGTACAAATTAAATTATCTGATAGTTTCACATTGTTGACTAAAGAACATATTTCTTAGTCTTCCAGTGTTTAGTCAGTGAAAGAAGACATTTTAATTTAGAAATGTAGTATATTTAATAGGAGTACAAGGAAAATAAAACTCAAAATAAATTTCATCCTCAATAAAAATGACCATCAACTTACGCTATAGAGCAAGGTCACAACTAGGAGTGGGGTGGGTGGTTTGGGGATATGCCTGGGTCCCACTGGGGGCGTCAACATGAAAAAATAGTTTATTGTACGCATAATGTTATTAATATTATTTCTTCAATATAAAAACAGGTACGAATGAACAAACATTTGTATAGGGGGGGTGGCACTAGAAACCATGTTTGCCCTGGGTACACTGACCTACTTTCTGCCCTGCTAAAGAGACTACTTTATACTGTCTAAGTTCAAATTTTTAGGAGGTAAATACAAATGCATTTATTTTGTAACTGAAATAATGTTGGGAAATGCCATGGATTCTTATCAAGCATAAAATTATATGGAACAAATAGTGGGCCTCTTCAGTAATGCCTAAAAATATATCACAAACTCACATTTGATAAAATACTTTAGTTGATGCATCTCCCTTTAAGTGTGGTATAACTTATGTGCTGTAAATTCTACAGAGTTCTATAGAGTTTGGAGTAAGTGCCAAAATATAGGGCAATAGTATCAATAAAAATAAAATACTTAAGTATCGATTGAATAAACCACTGAGCAGTTGGCACCCATACTGATTCTATTTTTGCGCAAAAATATGAACTAATAAAGCAGTACAGTGACGGAATTCAAGTACTACTAATAGTATTTATTTCATATCATACTTGTCCAATGGATCCAAATAATCCTTTCACGAGCTCTACCATTTCTTTAATTGAAATCAGTAAACTGTGCTGCAAAATATATGCTTAAAATTTACTTTGAACTTCTTCATAGAGTCAAATTTCATATTGGCTATAAAAATGTAGCCAATATGAAATTTGACTCTATGAAGAAGTATTAGATAGTCTAATAGTGGTAGGGGTGGTCCTCTGTGGGTGGCGCTTTTATGGGGGTGACACTTTTTATGGGGTTCACTTTGCCCCTTCCCCTCCTCCTTCTCCTGCGTGTAGGAGAGAGGGGGGAAGAAAGACTCAGGGACTGGCCTGGGTGGAACATACTGTGGTTTTTCCACTGTCTACAATGCATAAAAGCTTGCCATTGCATTAATTTTAAGTAGGGTGTAACATTTCTTGATGATGAAATGTTACTTAGGAATATTTCCTGATGCCATGATGAATTTACCATATTATAAGCAGCAGTGCACACACTTATTTTTGCAGTGGGTGCAACCTCCCATTGCCTCCTTATTCCCAGGCACCAGATGTAGTTTGACAGTTAATGTTTCAGATAACACTGTAGTGAAAAATAGTACCTTGAGCAGAGTCTTAAGTTAAAGCTATAAAATAAATGGCAATGCAGCAGTACCCAAAATGTGTCTGCCACATCGCCTATAGGATATTCTAACTATGTTATTGACTTTTAAGATTGTGATAAATAATAATAATTTAAGTAGTTCCTATACAATATAATGACTTAAGCATAACATTTGTTCAAAATCTCAGCAAGTCACTAAAACTAATAAAGAGGTACCTAAAATTATAATGTTTGAATTAGCACAAGATTTCTCTGGTCTTTTTCTTAGTCAAGGAAAATTGAGATTATTTAGGATGAGTGAGTACTGACTAATAGTTACACTAGATGATTCCTTTTCAATGAAAGAATAATCAAAAAATTACAAGTGCTTGTAGGGTATTAATATTTAATAAAATAGTTAATTTTACCTGGTTCGTACATTCATTACTCAAAAATATAATATGATAGATAATGAGTTATATTTTTAAACCTTAAATAAACCTAATACTTAAATATTAGAAGTTGGTATATATATTTGTATTGCAAATGCTTTGTAGGTTGAAATCTATTAGTACTGTCTACATGCATCCACAATCCATAGAGAACCTTTCATAAACCACCAGCAGTTTCATATTTTGACATGGAAACAAATTTTCTTTCAAGGAAAAGGTAGCTAAACTCTTTTAATTCCCTATGGCTAATTCATTGGCTCATTAAGTGTGAGTGAAAAATGCCACGGGCCGATCTCTTGGTCATGTTTTTTTACACCCTGATACTCTTGTCTCTGTGAGTCACATCTCCTTTAAGTTTTAAGTGAATAAATAAAGAGCTTGGGCATCAGAGTATTGGCATTAGATTTTATATAATTTCTAACAAAAAATTTACATATTCAACAAAAATGCCATGGCATTTTTCACCTATACCAGTCAATGTACTAGCTGGCACTAAAAGGTTTAATTGATAGCATAATGATAGCTTTCTACAATGTTATTCTAGGATATTCAGAGCAATATCTAATTTTTTGAAAAACATTTTCTGAAATTACTATATGACAAATTTTAAATCATTATAAGCAAAGTATTGATGATGAACAAGCACTTATATTGTTTGTATACCTATATTAGGTACCTTTATTATTAGTTTTCTTTGACTTGCTGATTAAAATGTGGCCAAGCAGAGAAACATCTGGTAAAGTATAATTAAGGTTCGGTTTGTCATGTTAATGTACGTCAACCTCTATTGCACTTAAGTAGTATCATATCTGCACTTAATGTATACCTATATGTATATGGTTTAAAGTTTCTAAAATATTCAAAGTCCCTTAACTAAAAAACAATATGTTGTTCCCTTGTTATAAGTCTATATGCATGATGTTAATGGTGATATAACAATCTTTTATCCCATGTTAAAATGGTTTTTATATGCATCTAAGTTTTTAAAAATTGAGGAGAAAATAATTTTTTCGCAGAAAAATTTTTCAGATTTGGCTATTCACAATTTTTTCTGACAAAACAGTAGTAGGTATGTGAATTGGAAGTTTTGGAAAAATTAATGCAATTACAGAAATGCTTGCTACTTTGATTATAATATTTTATTCTGTGGAACTGAAAAGGTTTTCTGTATTAATTATATCATTTATAAAAAAATGTCCAAGTTTTTATATAAGGAATAACATGTTCATAGTATTTTGAATATCAGGGACTTCTCACTTTTTTGTGATGATTCCATAATTGTTTGAATAAACAAAGCAAATAAATGCATAACTTATTCATGTTTTTATGTGATACTTACATTAGGATATTATCATATTATGATAGTATTCAAACATTTAATGTCGGACAATTAATTATTTTATTTTTTCATTTTACACACTTTATTTTTCTTTGAGTAAAGTTTGATGTACACGCCTATTAAATTGAACTTGATTGCTTGAGCTCCATAATTCAAATACCTAAACAATAAAGCAATATGCATATCTTTTTTGTGCATATTAATATTTATAATTGACTAGATGCAGGTTAGTTAAAAGATCATTAGCATGTAACATATAAATCACTCCCCCTATGTTGTCCAGTTTTGGGTAAACATGTTGTATTTTGTCTCCCCTGAATGATATGCACCCAATGTAGAATCCTTTACCCTATCCAAATGTGCACATTTTTTGTAGCCTTCCTGAAAAAGCTCGCAGCCGGACCATTCCCAGAAGCCAATTAAGAACAATAGTGGCAAAACATGTAAGTAAAATGTTAAATATTTTGAAAATTTAGAGGGATCTAACAAAAGCTTTATAATTTTTAGCTTAAATTAAGCTTCTTAGCTCAAATTTAAATTAGCTGCTTTATGTGGCATGAACTATGTCACTAAATTATTGTTTTGAGTAAAGTGTATGGCTTCTACTCGCTATCTCACTTTTCTGTGTTGCCTCCAGAGAACAGACTGCTTGCATCATGAGTTTTGGGCCATCACATTATATTTCTAATTGATAAACTATGCAACAGATACTTCCATCAGTGAACATTTTAATGGTTCTTCATGCCTTTCACAGTCTACATAATTAAATGAAGACACATGATCATGAAAATTATTAACATTATATAAGGGGAAAGAATTACAATTGACATTAATGTTATGACTGAAAGTTACTATGTGTATAATAATGTATGAGCTAAGTTTAAATTATCTGAGGCACTGAGCATCAGTGTTGAGCATAGGTTTGGACTGTGGGCTTGGGTCCCTGCAGGGTTCAGTGACACCCCATTGATTTGCCCATGTCTCATTCATGTGAACTCTTTGAGTTGGCACATCATATTACTATGTAACATGTTCCCATAAATTTTGGCTACATTAGAAACTGACATGAAGGTTGAAGGGTTGTTAATTTATATTAATAGTAGCCTTAGTATAAAATCCTCCTTTACACACTAACATTTATCAGACTGTATTTTAATATCCTATAAAATTTTAAAGTAGGTATTTACTAAATTGACACACAACAAGGTAACACACTGAGCATTATTAAAATCAGAAGATATGGTCTGGTAGAGACTTGGTGTAACATTTTATCTTGCTCTGCTTATAATATTTTCCCCCTGCATATCTGTAAGTTTTTAAAACTTAGTTCAGGCAAGAACCTAAGGATAATGTCTTGAGGTTGAGTCATAGGGTCGAAGATTGTTACAAGATGTCACCACACAATATGAGGGTTCTGTGAAAATATTTCAAATGAAAATAGAAAACTTGTGGTATATCTACCGCTACATATTTATTAATATGCATGAATATGAAAGAATCTAAAATAAACTATTCATTTTAATGATAAACCCTTGCCTAGAGGACAGAGAAAAGGAAGCAGTTTAGTTTATTTAGAGAAAGAATCAGAATGAGTCATTAGATTACAAGGAGCGAAGGTGTAAATGAGAGCTTTTGACAAAAATTTTCAGAATTTTTTATTATTATTGATAGAAGGCTGAAATTTTAGGAAATTTTAAAGTGAGTGACTGAAAGGGACATGAGATATTCTTTAGGTTGATCAGCCATCTGCATGTGAAAGTAGGACAACCTGGTATTAATATAATATATGGAGAAACCCCTGTGAAGGTTTGGGGAAGGAATTTTAATATTGTGGAAATTAGGACTGAAAGTGGTGCCTAAATTAAATGCTATGTTGGATTTGGGTTTTAGGCATGGAGCTTATTTTATGGTTGGCAGTACAATTTTGAAGTTCATAAGGTGCTGTAGCCAAAATTGAGGATAATTTTGAAATTACTGATAATTATGAAATGACTGATAATTATGAAGGTGGTGTTACAGAGATATTTGAAAGTTATTGGAATATAATGGTCATTGTTGAAGGAAGAGAATGGGATAACACAGTCTTGGTGAGTGTCTCTGTCTGAGGTGTCTCTGAGGTGAAAGATGAAAGAGTATCAGAGCCGTAAGGAGAAAAATATGGATGATTTTATTTAATAATGATAGTAGTATGTGATGTTTTCACAGTGAAAGTCCTTCTGTATTGCAGTACCTACATTGGTTATTTGCTCCTAATATTAAATCTGAGCAAGACCATGCAATTATTTTATTTTAATAGTAATTCTGTATGTTGATTGAGATAAAATGTTTGGGATATGTGGACATTGGCCAATTGTTCTTTTTAAAAGGCAAGGTAGTGGCTTTGATTAACACACTGTTGCACACTAAGCAGTTAACACTTTAGTGAAATGCTTGTAGAGGAAAACTATTTTGTGTTTCTCAAAGAGTAACATACTGAAATAGAGATTATATGTATTCATAAGTTATGAGAGAAGAAGATGTACATTTAGAGTTCACATTCATATCCTTCATGAAAGATAGACCAATAAATACATATGAATATTTATGAATCTTTGCGCACTGTTCATCTTGTTCTGTTGAACATGAATGAGAAAATAAGAGTATTTAAATGTTGTTTCATATGAATTTATATTATTTCATTTAAATAATTTTATTATTCAATTTTGCAATGAACCACTTTAAATGCTACCTAATTAGAATCTAATGTTATGTAATACTTTCTGTTACAGCCTTTCTCAAGAAAATGGTTGCTGGTCCATTCCCAGAGCCTCCACCTGAAGCGAAGAAAGAATAAAATGAAATACCAGCAATTGCAAACTCAACTTTTGAGTTTCTAAACATCAAATAAATATCAATATGGTTAAAATCATCTTATGGCCATAATTAATGTTTTCAATGCGTATTTAATTGAAATCTTGTAAAAATAAAATCTGAAATTTGTATGCTCGATTTTCTTATTTAGAAAATGGAAACTAAACCACACTTTAAAATTATTTAATGGCCCTCTCTGTTAAGAGAAACTGAATCATAATGTAAGGGACATATTTTGAAATCACCATATTTGTAAATTGAAAATGTACCTTTTCCCAGTCATAAAATAAAATGAGGCCATAATTAGATTATGAATGGTTTATCAATATGATTGAAATCTTCAATTTAAAATGACAATACAAACAATACTTACCTGTTAGAGGTCAGCTATGAAAAGGCACAAATTATCTAACTAGGTACCTACCTACCTTAGAACTTACATTTGACAAAGTTTGAGATATGAGGCTAAATATAATTTTGATTTTGTAATCTCATAATATATATAAAATTCTTATAGCTCCACTCTGATTTAATTAGAATTGAACTGGATTAAAAGTCAGAGCCTATAGGCACTTACGTACATTTTGAACTTTAATTTTTTTCTTCTGAACCACGATAAAAATATTATAGGGAAGGGCACAACCATAATGTCAAATAGAATGTATTATACAACCGCTATCAAACATTTGTGTAGATTTCAATGAAAAGTTGAGAGTGGGAGTGGGGAAAGAATAAAGGTATGTATTTCATTGCATATATTTCTGTATTATTGCTTGTTAATAGTTTTTTTATGTTTGTGTTGACCAAAAAACTGCATATCAGAAGCTCATAAAAATCTGGATAATGTTAAATCATGATGTAAAATACCTCCGGAAATCACAATGTTCAATACTTATTTTGGGTAATATGTTGGCTTTATGCGTCCATATTATAACAATATTTCATATTGCATATATTTTTAGGTTATTGCTTGTTGTTAATTATTTTTACATCAGTATTGACAACAAACACTGTATATCAGATGCTCATCAAATACCTGCATAATGTTACATTAAGATTTAATTTCAAAAATCTCAGCCTATTATTATGTTCAATATTTAGGTATTATTTTGAAAGATTTTATGAAAGTGGAAGGGGGATTCCGAGGGTATCCTATGCTGGGGTGGATGTGTTTTCCCCAAGATTCTATGATGATGCTATCAAAGACAATTGGAACAATACTGAAGGTTCTGGTGCTCTAACTTCATTGATACTTGACAATCATACTCATGGCTTGATTAAATATAAATCACATGTATGTGTACAACAAACAAGAAATACATTCAATAAAAATGTCTATTAGGTAGGCATTGTGATTCATATTTATGCACACAACACAATTAATGAATTAATTTATTGATTTATATCTGTATTTTCAATGACATAAATAATCTAACTTAATGATTACTAAAACTAGTGAACTTCCATTAATTTCCTGCCAGTGGAGTCACATGGTTGTTGGGTATAATATAATGCCTCCAAGTTGGTTTTGATCAAAATGGACAAAAATTGCTATGTAAAAAATCAAGCCTTTATTGAATGTAATAATTGGAAAAAGGAAACTATCAAATCATTACAAAAAAAATGATTTCATGAGGAGGAATTAGGTATGTCAATGAAAAGGGCCTTAAATCGATGAAATTAATGGCCACACACAACACTTAAAGTCAGTGGATTGATGAGATTATTAGAATAGATTAATAAAAAATCAATAATTTTACTAACAGAGAACATATCAAAATGAAAAAAGTACATTAATCAAAAAATATATCATACTTTGCTTGATTGTCTGAACCATACATATTTATGCATTTAAATATCTTTCAAAGAGATCACTACAAAATATATTCAGACAATTAATAAATTTGATATGGAGGTAAATGAAATAAATGAAAAATATATCTCATCAGCAGCACAAAGAATCCTAGGGAAAAGAAAACTAAAACCATGCAAACAACGGATGAGCAAAGAAATATTATATCTCACCGAAGAAAGAAATAAAAGGAGTGTTGATTTTTATGTAAGTTGAATTAATCCCGTGCATTTATATTTTGCACTTCTTTTGTCTTTACTGTGAAAGCAAGACAGTTGAAATAAAGCTTCACTTCCCTGTATCCTCCATGACTTTTGCACGTTGTTATTTTATATCACCATTAAAAAACCCTTAAAATTCTGCTGTTAAATCTCAACAAGGAGGAGGGGAGCTTTTGGAGAAAAAAAGAAGCTAAGTAACCTTATAGTTACTCAAAAATGTTGGTAGGAAAACGAAACACTGCAATTAAAGTGAAGAACCAGAACCAATGTAATTAGAGACAAAAATGGAAGTATACACTTTTAAAACAGCATGAAAGATGGAAAGAATAAATAGAAGAATTGTACAATGGAATAGATATACATAATAATTGTGAGTACATAGGGGAGTAAAAGTGCATGGAAAAAGACAACCTAGTCCCTCCAATATCCTGAGGAGAATATAAATCTGCTTTGAAAAGTTTGAATAACTGCAAAAAAAACAGGCCCAGAAAATATAACAGGAGAAATACTAAAACATTTAGGGGAAACAGGAAAAGAATGATCATTCAAAATGATTGATGAATGTTAAGAGCACCTGAGGATTTCACTAACAGCAAAACAACTAAAATCCCCAAAAAAGGAAATGCTACAGACCGTTCTACCAACAGAATAATTTACATTTCACTGCACGCACAAAAAATTCAATTGAATATAATGAAAAACAGACTAAAAGGAAAAAAATCAAACAAAATATAGGAGACGATTAGTTTGGATTTAGAACAGGGAGAGGAACCAAAGAAGTTATGTTCTTAGTGTTATTACAAATTTTAGAGAGAAGGATGAACATTAATGGAAAGACATATGTGGCCTTTATTGGCTTAGAAAAAGCCTTTCATAAAGTCGACCAGAGACTTCTATTTCAAGCATTGGTGACAATTAGACTTGATTGGAAGGATAAAAGAATGATGCTCAATGTGTACAAGACTCACAAAACCGAAATTGATATAAATGGATGGAAGAATGCAGTAAAAATAAGAGTTGTGAGATAAGGCTGTTCCTTATTACCTTAACTTTTTTATTTATAAATCAAGGAAGCAGTCCCAACAGTGAAAGAAAAGACTAATATTATTCAAGTGAATGGAAGAAGTACAGTTTCCACTTTGCAGTTGATATAGAAATAATTGCAAACTCAGAAAAGAACGTGAATAAGATGCTTAATATACTGTCCAAAGCCTTAGAAGTGTTTAAATTGAAGATGAAAAAGTAGAAAACCAAAGCAATGGTAACAGGAAAGAGAAAAGAAAATGTCAAAAACCAACAAAAATAGACAACACTACCAGTAAAAAGGTTTTGCTACTTAGGGAGTATTATTAACAACAAAAATGTATGAGAGATAGAAATCAAGAGAAGAATATCCTTGCTGAAAAAGTATTTCAAAA
The DNA here is from genome assembly GCA_002093875.1 of Calopteryx splendens. Classification (NCBI taxonomy): domain Eukaryota; kingdom Metazoa; phylum Arthropoda; class Insecta; order Odonata; family Calopterygidae; genus Calopteryx; species Calopteryx splendens. The sequence goes on from LYUA01000173.1 coordinate 1,856,542, forward strand.
CAAGAAGAATTTATTAGTTAATAACCACATAAGCATAAAGAGGAGAAAAAATTTCATTAAAATGTTAGTTTGGAGCATATTGTTATATGGATTTGATATATGGACAATCAGGAAAGCAGAAAGAGTCAAGCTTGAGGCAGTGACCATGTGGATATGGAGAAAATTGACAAAAACAAGCTGGGCAGAAATAAAAAGTGATGAACAAGTGTTGGAAGAAGTGTAACCTAATAGATCGCTTTTAAAAACAATAAGACAAAGAAGGGCAAAACTGATTGTGGATTCTAAGGCATAATCAGTTTCTAACAAATATATTCTAAGGTAAAGTGGTGGAAAAGAAACCAAGAGGATGCCCCAGAGCTGCATTCTTCAAGAGCATGGAGCATGAGATAGACCTAGTATTATACGATAACCTGAAAGAAGCAGTGATGAAAAGAGAGATGTGCTTATTTCAACAAGGTATTATCTTCAGAATTTGATGATGATGAAGGGAAATGAAATAATTGTCCTACAGTAGTTGTTGTTAGGGGAGGTGAATGATAGCTGAGATAATTTGCACCATTAGGGGTAGGTAGTTATTTTGATATAATTAGAATTTTCAGGGAATAGAGGAAGGGTGGAGATCAACCTGGCATCAGCAGTAACCAACTCGCAACTAAAGGCACCAAGGGGTCCTTGGTTAAACGTCCCATTGGATGGACAGAGTGCCTTAATTGCTTTCCACATGACATCCTGGTAGGAATCAAGATATCACTGAAAAACTCTGCCACTGTGAAATTCTGTAGAATTAGGTCATCATCAAAAGTTGAATGAATTTCCTGTTGTTAATTAATCTTTCTTTTGCTTATTGGCTTTGTCAAAATATTATTCAATTTTGCTCAATCCTCAACCCAATTTTTATTATCTAGTCAGGTACTTCCTGAATATTTTATTGGTAGGAATATCATAAGTTCATTCATGGGCAATCAAGATTGCATTTTAGGCCTACAGTAAAGCATATTTGATAATGACATTGCTAGAGTGTATATGAATTTTCAATTGTAAGTAGGTACCATATCTTTGTTGTCTCAAATCTCTTGATAAAATTCATTAATTGAACACAGCTTATAAATTCATTCTGTATTGCTTGCATGCACAATTTAATATTTACTCTGTGAAGCATCCAAAGTTTTTTAAGGCCCTAGTGGAAATATTTTAATTTTACAACAAAAACTAAATCTTGATAAGGATAAATGCATAAAACTCCATTAAAATCCAACTCATCATATGCTCTTGATAAGGACCCTGCTGACATGGCCACGTGGAAATGAATCTGGGTCCCAACCCCATTCTTGGTTTTCAAACTCCTCATAACACACACACCCTCATAAAGGATACTGATAATGTCTTTTCATCAACAAATCCACTGCACTCATCAAGGATGGGGTTTACCTGTTCTCCCGCACTCCCTGGTATTTCTCCTCCACTATTTGTAAGACCTATGCACTAGTTGTTTAATTTCAATTCCTTCCCTATCTCTCCTATTGGCCCCATCACCTTCCGATTCCAATTCCCCCCTTGACTGTGAGTACTTACCTCTTGTTCCCATCCCCCTTTGCACTTCCCCACACCATGAACTCCTTTGGTTGTCCCCTTCAAAAACCCCTCCACCCTGAGCCTCTTCCCCCTAACTCTGTCTGTAAATGTATATTATTCATATTGTTTTGAAATTTCTCTTCTTTACCAGTGGAGTCAGTTGCATTGTGTGTGCTTGTTAAAAAAGTGGATGAACTATGTTAATCTTATTGCAAGATTTTTTTTATTATTTGGGCAAAAATTAGTCTCTATTATAGTTTTTAGTGAGGTGCGCAGAAATAAAAAAATGTAAATGAAGTCATTACAAAGTTCAAAACACAAAATGGTGTTTGTCCTGCATACTTTTATGGTAAATTTTATTTTCAACATTATCGGTGTCCTTGGTATTTTGCAATGTAGCTTCATAATTGTTCATCTCAGTGTTTATATTTCAGCTGCAGGCTAATGCTTTCCAGTGATGTGCACCAAGCCTAGAAAATCTGTATTTTCAAATCGTGTGCTGTTTTTTTTACATAAGATGGCAGGGTCCTCGCAACACATTAATGTAAGATTTTGGGATACCCTATTTATCACTTTTTGAGACCATATTGAATCGCTTTTTGAATGATCGCTGTGTGAAAAATATGATTTTTTAACACTGCATCATCATATCCCTTCCCACTTTCATTATCCCCCCACCTGCAAAACAAGCACTTATTGGAGGGTCGATCCATGTGCATACTTTCAAAATTATTGATTGGATAAATAAACAAAAGGTATTTTATGAACATGCTCACTCTGGATTTGTCAGAAAGGAAGCAAAGAAACTGTGGGAAATGCCGCGACAGTAACTTTAACGGAGTCACCCGC
>LYUA01000174.1:298461-312057 GCA_002093875.1 Calopteryx splendens
GCGGAGGGTGGGGGAGGAGAGTTTGAAGAGGGCGAGCGGAATGAACGAATGCGAATGTGTGAATCATCGAAGAACCATCATTCAGGGGGAGAACGAGCGATTTCTATTCATCGAAGTGGGCGTCGGCCAAGGGGCCTCGGATTCAGAGTAAAAGTTTTCCTGCGTCGCGGAATGGAATGACATGAATGTTTAAAATGCAGCCTTAAGGATTAACGATCAAGCCTAGCCTCGCTAGCGGTCACTCTGAAATTTATTGCTTGCGCAAGACATTTGAGAAATTTCGCAAAGGGACGATCGGTCTGGACCGTTGTCTAGACTTGGGATTCAAACCTGGATTCCTCGATTTATTTCCTAATATTTTGATAGATTAAGATGCCATGGCGTTCTCTTCTACCACAAATTATTAAGAAGGCTTTTGAAGGAACAGGTACTTCTGGAAAAATACCTTGCAAACCATCTTAAGGGAAGGTCTTTGAAATCGAGAAAGAAGGCTATTCACTTTTCTCAGGGCAAATAAATAGTTCATGTTCAATGAATTTTTCCCATATAACATTCATACAATGTACCTACACTATATTTATTGATTTATTTATTTCAATTGTATGAAAAATAAGGTTTCAATTTTAAGATGAAAAAGTAGTAGAAGTCGTTATGCGAACATGACGAAAAACGACATTGTTGTGAAAGTCATGAGAGCAAATTAAGTATTTAAATCGGATAAAATTGTTACAAGAAGAATGTGCTCTCTTGAATTTCAAGGTGAAGCCGTTTCTATTTATCTTTTTCGTGCGTTTCGTTAAGCATGCATAGTTATATTTATATTCTATTATTTTGTTTTAATGATACGTTTTAATGAATGGTGCATTCATTTTCACTATTGAACGTCAGCGTAGGCTATTTTCCTATTTGAAGGTAGTGAAAAAAAATATACATCTATTTTATTACATTTATTCGATGAACAGTATCGTTTTTAAAATACATCCACATTTTAATCAATATTTTCTATATCTCCTGCATGTAGTGTATATATGAATATGCTTAATCACTTTTTATCAATATACGGAATATTTCTTGTATGGTTTTTGAGTATCTTTGTTTATAATTAATGCCTCTTAAAGTGAATAACAGTATGATTATGGGAACGTGAAATCTTTTAGTGTTTCTTTTAAAAAATAATGCTTAAGATATTTAGCTAAAAAATATTGAGAGATCTCTTTGTTCCAATAGTGAAGGCGTCCATCAAAGGGCCTGACGATCAAGTTTCGCGTTTGTTCATATTTTATTGTCTAAACGTTTTAATTGAAAGAATATTATATTATCATTTGCTTTTGATTTTTTTATGCATACTGAGGGATATCGTAGAACCTTAGAATGAAAATACTTTTAATATTTTCCAAAATATTATTATTATTACCGTAATTGTATGAAATAACTGTGAATAGAGATTTTTAAAATGTGACTGAAATTATAGGGCCGTTAATGTTGACACAGAATCTCAGTTTTGACCACAAATTAAGTAAAAAGATTCCTAACATGATTTTTAGCAAACAAACATTTTATAAAGGATAAACAATATTGATTTATCCAGATTATTGGTTGGTGTTTGGGTTAAAATAAAGCTGTGGAAAAACCTAGTGTGTTTATATTTTAGGATGAATCGTTTCCACCAAGTGATTGCCGATACTACTAACTATGCCACGAACTATTCAGTCATCCGTTTACCCGTAAAACGAAAATGAAAATACCCACAATTCGCCGTTCATTCTTTCACATTTTGATACTTACCTACCTACGTCATCAGATTCAGCCAACCCAGAGAAAGGGTTATTCAATTTTTAACCACCTACTTACAACTCGAAAACTAGGTGACAGATTGAAGAACGGAAAAATGCGAGTGCCTTTGTAATTCAAACTATGTGAGAAACGGCAAACAAACAAAAAGATCAAATAATCCAATCCGCATCTACATTTAAAAAATATTAATGTAACATCGCCTCGTCACTTTAATTAGTAACGTTTTAATCTTCCATTATGACTTAGGTATTTGTTTCTCTGGGATTTATAGGGTCCGAACTGCGTCCGGTTTAGGGTACGCCTAGTCAGGAATGGTCCCAAGCACTAAGGGAGGAGTATCCTAAATTACACGCCACCCGCATACCACGCAAGGCGTCTCTGGTGGCTGTCATTGCCGGCCGGCAGCCGTAGAGAGAGAGTTGCCGCTGGCGTCAGATTTGGAGATTTATATGAAGCCAAGAAGAAACAAGACAAAAAACACGAGCGAAGCTACCTTAGACCGGAATTTTATAGTCGACTCATCAGTATTTGCTTTAACGAAGATCGCTTCAAATTCGATCTGGACGCACTAATCTACGTAGTAGTCAGAGTCGTAAAATAAGGTACCTTACGCTTAAGTAATGTTGAATAAGGCGAGCTTCGTCGAGTTCGTCTTATTTCAAGGCGAGATCTAGCATCGCCAAGTTCGCCTTCGTCGAGGGAAACGGTGAACTCGAAACTATGAAGCGAATCTTCGTATATCCTGCTGAATAAGAATGCTACGCACTGATCGACAAACTTAGAATCTATTGCTCGTTATTTTCATTTATTTCACCCAGATGTTGAATAGTAGTTGTTAAATACTAGTATATGCGGTGGAGGAAAGTTTTCCAATCACATCTAAGTTCAAAGGTGAGGAAATGCATTAAATAATACGGAATTGCCATCTATAAGGGATGAACGAAATTAATTGTGGCATCGGGACGAAAAGTGTAATAAATATCCGGATGTCGCCATTACCAGGCCGAGGACTTGTATGGATTTCCGGTGAATAATACAGCCGAGACTATTTTCTTCGAAATTCTGAGGATTATGCCTACTTATGTTTTCCCCCCAAAATGTTTTCTTTTTAGCGTCAGTGGGCCATATCATATAAACGAGGCTTAACTACTGTATTTGTAATTCAACGGAATTGTTCCCTTTATATCGATGAATCCTTTTTCCATTTTTACTTTATTAAAGAAGAAAATACTTTATCTTCCCTGATTCTTAAAAGAGTGAGTTGCGTTGGTATTTCATATTATTTGTGTTAAAAATACTTTGTTCAATAATATGAAATTAATACTATTCGCAACTCTTAGTGTGATAAATTTTGCTGAAATTAGGACCCAATAAAATTAATGCAAATGAATACACAGTTTTTAAATGAATTAAAAAGTCCTTAAATTATGTAATTATGTTAAAATGCAAGGTTGATAAATTAAAATCGTCCACAGGGACTACGGATGGCGGTAAATTGAATAAATGCCTTGGTTTACTAAAAGTTCTCCTATCAATATGTTTCAGATTTTTTTAATTTGGCGAATCAGAAGAGCGATGAGAATTCATTAATATGGGTTTTGTAAAGGAATTCACAAATGATATTTAGAGAATTTAAATAGAAGATATGTAAGCCATTTAAATCTTTCCTGAATTTGGTACAGCCTGTAACAAAACTTAAGCAGTGTAACGGATGGCCCCCATTCACGTTTTTGTGCAATTTTTGTTGCATGAATTAATGATGAAAATAAAGAAACGTGTAGGACTACGACGATGGGAAACGCAACACACGACGGGAAAAAAACGCTGCATCGACGTTTTTATTTCGCCTGCAAAATATCGTCATCTGAGATCTATGTAGTTGTACATGAGGCTTATGGAGGGTCTACTCTTTCCAAAAGCACAGGTAAAGAATGTTTGAGAATTTTTAATGAGGGGATAAAATCAACTTCAAAGGAAGCTGGAGCCGGAGCACCAGCCGCAGCACTTAAGGAAGTAAACATGAGCACACTTACAGCTCGCAATGGCAGCAGAATAACCACTGCTGCCATTGCAAGAGAGGATAGACGAATACCGTTAAGGGAATTCTCGGAAAATATTGAAATTTTCATTGGGTACCACCTTCATGTTGGCTATAGGAAAGTGGAACGTGAGACGCGTATGTGCGCGGTTGGCTCCATTGACAGCTCATCCAATGAACAACAGGGCGTGTGCGTGTGTGCAGGCTGAGTATTTTTGGAAAATCAATGTGAAGTTTGTTCCACGTCTTCCAGGTAGTCCAGACCTAGCCCCATTTTGTTATTTTTTCCATGATTCCCAATGTGAATAAACAAACACCTCCGTGGAAAGCGATCAGTTTGCCGCAGGCGAACAGAATATGCTTCAAATGACAGTGGCCGCCTCCGACAGAATACTGAAGTCAAATCAATGAAACGTGTACCACACATGCACTGCACATTAAACTAACAATATAAAATCAAATTAATATTTGCGCGATAAATTATGCGAATAAAAATATTATGATCAGTCCTTTATTGAAGAGCCCTTTACGTAGGTAGAATGTTGAAAGTGAAATGATGAAATTCAATTGACGATGCCTATATTAAATACAGTTGCTACTAATATTAATAATTTCTGTCATTATTGATATGTTTAGAACTGAATGCATAATGGGATTATTTTAATAAGATCAGTCATTAGAGATAATGAGAACTGCCAGTCAGTGCAGTAGGTACGGTCATAATTAAGGATTTATATGGAATGGAATTGTAAGGATCTCCTAATGTACAGATATTAATTAAGCATTACAGGTATCTAAATACGAATATCACTCCTGATTCCTTTTCTTGTTTCACGCTAATATTAACTGGAGAGCCAACGGGAAAAAAAAACATTTTCGGCAATCCTGAAATACAAAAAAAAAGGACATTCATCCTCACCTGTCCCTTCTCGGGTTCCTTTCGGCTAAAAGGATTAGCGCGGGCCGGAAAACCCGTTATCTGGAGGACTGATGAGAGCTCCGGGAGCGAATTAAACTCATTTGCGATGATTCCGAGGCGTGTGCTACATCAACGGTTCTGCATATGGATTGATCCGCGCTCGCCCGCTCGCTTGGTGTGGTGGGAGTGAATCCGGCGAGTGGGGTTAATCGCGTTAGGCGAGAGAGCTTCATTTTGCGTACTACCGTGGACCTTTTCCATTGTGCAATTATGCGCACTGTAAGCTATTGAGCAGAGCTCAATGGCCTCGCCGATGTCAAGGCTATACGGCTTCCTAGCCCCGCTCTCATCTATCACTTCCAACGGCGATTTAACCAGGAACAATATTTAATAAATATATCTTCACTTTCAGTGAAAGCATAGATTCAACGTCCACATTACCGAGTACAAGCTTTTCACGCACTAATCTAATGTGTTTTTTTAGTGAAGAATGTTGGATTTTGCTCGGAATTTTGAGAAAACAATTGAGATCAAACTGTCGTGCTAGTGACCTAAAAAATATTTTAATATAGAGTTTTAGGAATGGTGAACAGATGTGCCAAGAAAAACAAACACTTACCCAACAACTTTCTCATTGCAACGCGGGAGAATTATCCGAGTGTTTTTATGTAAAACGCTAATATTTTTTCGTTTTTCAAATGTTATACGACCACTTATGAACGAAATAAGTCCATATAATCTTTTACCCATACTTTGGTCAAAATATTCGATTGAATTATTTCAGATTTTACTAAGTATAAGAAACTGGTTCAGCATGTAATTAATTTCTTTACCTTTTCTATTCTCTTTCTTGATAAACGCATGGTTTCCAAACCTGGGCGGGTATCTTTATGTTTGTTGGTAACTTTTTAAGATTTTTCATTAGACAACCCTATTAAATACTGTTCCCCTTCATTCTTAATTTACGAATTTTAGGAAGTTTATAAAATACCTGTTCGGCGTCAAATCAAATGTGGATCAAAGATAGGACAGTTCAATTAGCTATGCATGGCTTTAATATTTAGCTATTCAGTATGTGATTGCCCAACTACAGTCTATGCAATATAAGGGGAAAATATATATATCGATATATATGACAGTATTATACAATAGTGTGGGTAGGATTACTCTTTCGTCTTTTTTTCTGCCTCAGACAAACACTAATTTTTTCATGTAATCCACATACTGCAAATGATTACTACTTATTTTAAAATATTATTTTTCGAAACTTGATATTTTATCCCCATACCTACCCCTACCGGACTCAATGTTTGTATCAAAGTATAAATGGGATCACCATCATCATTTATGTTTTACCCAAATCTACAACCTGAATATTAATGTTTTAATGAATTTGAGGATCACGACATGGAATGATATTATCTTTTATCTACTGAGAGATGCCCAATAGACATGAACTAGAAAATGTTTCCCTATGATTTTATCGTGTGCCCCTGTAGCGAGTTGAGGAATATCTTTGCTACCGGGAGACTTGGCACTTGAAGACGCATGGGGAAGCTTCCATTTAAAAGGGGACGGGGTCCTCCCTGATGCGGCCTAATTGGGCGATGAGAGGAAGGGAGAGGGGGAGGGATAGAGGAGGGGGGGTAATAGGAGGGGGGGTAATAGGAGGGGGGATAGAGGGGGTGGGGAAGAGAGGTAAAGAGGGGAGGGTGAGGGAGCCGACTTCCTGAGACACAGCGGAACGCCCGTCCCACAAAACGCGAGTATCATTTTAAATCAACACGTGACATCTCGGGGAGGGATTATTTCATTAAGGTACCCAGCAGAAGGGATGTACCATTCACGACATCCTTTGCTGCGAGTTGCATATTCATGTATTTCTCCGAGGGAGCCCCCGAAGGTATTTGATGCCGAAAGGACTCCTCGTTCCCACCCTTTTTCACCTTCCCACCCTCTCTCTCTCTCTCTGGATGAACCCTTCTCACACCGAAAACAACCCTTTACCCATGTTTAAGTGAAACTTCAAATACCGTATCACACTCCTAATCAGCAACTGAAAACACCGTGAGGCCTCCGGGAAAAATTTTCGCACAGGGTGTGGAGGCTTGTTTCAGGTGAAAAGAGGAAGTCTGACTGTAAAACAGATGTCATTTTTGTAGAATAGGCTTCGCTTTCAGTCGAAAAATATCAGACAGATTGCATATGCAAATTTGCAGGCAAATTGCATTATCACAAAAAAATCAAATGTCAGTAAAAATTTGCTACAGCGAGTATCAGTCTCATTGATTTAATCCCCAATCATTGGCATGCGCAATAATGATGATGAGTTATTGATTTGGGTGGATTGGACAGAGAAAAAGTTGAAAATAGGGAAATAAATTTTGGAAAAAAAATTATATATGAGTGCCAAGACACTAGGAATTATTTCTACCCGAGACAAATTGCGAGTGCGAGGTTCGTCCAAAATGAAACAGATCTTTTATAACTGCCCATCAATGAGTCAATGATCGCTTCTCTGGTTACTATCACCACGAGGGAGAGGTTATTTTCCAGTCAGAAAGCTTTTTAAGTGAGGTAGTGTTTTATTGTTCCGGCAATTAATTCGTGAAAGAAATTAAAAATTTTTGAAGAGCAACGCGTTGTCCTTAACATTTTTTATTAATCGGGCTAGACTTTCTATGGGAACTCTGAAAATGTTGCCATAAGATTAAGGAGAAGACTTTGTGAGCCGTACACATTTTTAAGAAAGGCATCAGCGGTTAAAACCAGGCAGAACATCCATTGAAGTCGATGCAAAACCTGGGCGGTTATCAACATCGTGGAATGACGTTCATGTTGAGGAAGTGCGTGTTATGGTACGGGAAAATCGTGACATTGGAGTAAAAGGAACTTGTTGGTTAAAGTTTATTCCAAATTTTTGCATATTTGTACAGGTGATCCAGGTGAATTTTTCTGTACAATCTCTGAAGTTCTGTTTTGGATTTAGAAAGAGCATCTTCTTACCTGGACGTTAATCTTAACAAACCCTCACGATTTGTGAATATCCGGTAAGTGTTCGTCAACTCTCGGGTTGTTCAAAGTATAACTGTTTTACGGCCGCGCTTCGAAGCTCTCGACGCGGGGAGTAAGAAACATAACCACCCTAAGAGTTGTTTACGAACTTCTCACCAATGCAACCCTATAGCGCTTAAGAAAATTTCCAGCATCTGGCTACTCCCCAGGTACCCATTCGTAAACATGCATTATAACTGTAAATGTTTCTTCGACTCCTTTTCATGAAGGCACACTTCAATTAGTTGTTTGCCAAGTGAAAGGCGCAGTTTCATTCTTGGATGAAGGAACGTCTTATAGCCGAGGGGTTTTTATTGACGTTACAAAAATTTTCTTCCGGACAGAATCTTCTTACTGTCTGCAGGAGCGTTGATAATTAAGGAAAAAAATAACCAATTTAATGCAAAACAAACGTGGAATAAAGAAACTTTCATGGTTTAATTGATGTATCAAGGAATTTAGAGTGAGACGCCAGATTAAAAAAAACTCGTTAAAGAGGTTAACGTTATCCCGCAGTTGATAGAAACGTTTTTGATTAAAAAACATTTGTCTTGCAGTTTGATACAATTAAGATGAGTTGAAGGCATGGCGAAGGAGACTCCTATCCTTTAACTCAGCATTCAGTTGAAAGGACAACACTGGGTGTTCTTAATCGTATGGAGTGCCGTTGCGTTCCTTTAAATTTTGGAGGACTGCCACGCAGCCATCTGCTTCGGGATCTTGATTTCACAACCTGGTCGCTGCCGAACGAAACACTAGACACTGGTTTAAGGGATTAAAACGTTAAATTCTCAGCAAGGAAACCACCACGTGCAAGTCACACCCCGAATTTAAAGGGTACCGCGGTAAATGTCATCGACACCACATTTATTATAGCACTCACTCTAGGAGGTGAGAACAGTAGAAAGTTGAAATCTTTCATGCGTCATTTTCCAATTCGTGAAACGGGCGTACCTGCGTTACGAAATAATTACTGTTATGTTTCCTTTCGGCGCATCCAATATATTCTCCTTCGCGAACCTGTCGCTAATAAATACAGGTTCTTCTGGCATTGTGTGCGCAAAACGTGACAGACGCTTCTCCGAAGAAGGAACAAACTTATAGGATGTCTAAAAACACATTATTATGTTGGTGAACTTTAACGTACCAATAGGTGCATACTTCGTTTCGTATTATTACTGAAATTGAAGTAACAAATGAACCTTAAGATTTTTATCATAATTAAATCATTAAAAAAATATAACCAACCATTTAATACTCAACAAGCCATCACCAAATTAATATATCTGGCATTCTCTTCTAATGGTCCATGTCTCTGGCCCATAGAGTGCCTAAATCCAAACGATTTGACTGTGAATAGTAACTTAATATCGCACCACACAGAACCGAACAACCCGGAAAGTGGTTTCGCTCGATGAAGGGAGGCTCCACCGTACCTCGCCTCCGTCGTTTGCAACCTTCCCACCACGAGGAGAGCAATGAAGTCCCCTCCTTTCCTCCGCCTCGAGCACAAGGGGGTGACACGCCCCCCGAGTGTGCGAGCGAGAGCCAGGGGTGGCGCCTCCCGGCGGGGTAGGGCCACCCAGGAGAGGCGCCACCGCCCACATTTGGGGGAGGGAGCGTGCTCAGGTTTTTCCCGTGGCGGGAAATTTTCTCCCTCCCTCTCACTCGCGCGCGCGACGGGCAACACCCCCCGCACGAAAGAAAGCCCTTCCCTCCCGCCCCCTCTCTCGCCCAGGTGGGGGGGGATATATATTTTTTTCCCTGCGGGGGCGGGTTCTTTGCGAGGGCACGGGAGGATGTCGCAACGGAGCCGAAGATCGGAGCTCAGCGTTTCCACCCATCCCATTGCAAAAGCCCGGGAACCCTAGCCCTCCCCCAGAAAAAAAAGAAAAGCGCGGCGCGACCCCATTGCGCGCGGGCCATTGAATCGGGACGGTTGGGTCCTGCGGGGTCATCGTTTGTGTCGGGCGAGGTAGACTCTCTCCCGAACCGGAAGGCGATCCTTCAGACGCTCCGAGTGTGTTTTTCCCGTCGCCGTTTCGTGTATCGTCGCCGATTGGGTTGGGAAATCGACACCCCTGCCGTTTTGTCGAAGAGGGGAAACTAAACATGCGATTCATTCACTATGGTTGGTGATCTGGCGGAAAAATCGCCTGCCCTCTAAACGAATGGTCGCTGATTCGTGTTCCGTCCCAAAAAATGAGAGTAGCGTAAACCATTGATGGTCAGGTGGATCAACCTGTAATTAGCGCCAGACTTTGTTCTTCGCCTCCGCTATTCAACGAATATGATTATTAATAGGAATGTTTTAAACCGTGGTATGCATTGAAATTTAATATCTATGAGTATGGCCTACGTGCACAAATTGTTCTTGGTTACGCCACACAAGCCGCGGCGACGCATATACCTACCTGCTATGACTTGCATGTGTGGAAACAGCCGCCATAGCTGTCACAAAATTTGCGGCGCAGGGCTGCGTGGGGATAAGAGAAGTGGGTGCAGTGAGGTGAAAGGACGGGGTAAAAGAGAGAGAGAGAGAAAGCCTTTAAAAAAACACGTAAAGCAGTCGAAACAAGATATTTTTACAAATAAAAAAGCGGATATTCACAAGGATAATGGGAAGATTGGTGTCGTGTTTCCATTTAATAGGAACCGAGATGGCTAACAATGTTGAATCACCAAAACTCTCGAAGCAGTTTCGTTAGTAGCACCTGGACAAGGTTCCTCAAACGACCTTTCTTCGCTAAATAACATTGCTCCCCATTAGAAGGGTTTTGAACGTTTCGGAGGTTGATGTCTCCATAGCTGTCAACTACGCTGTGCCACGAGTATTTGGCATAGCTATAATGAAGGCAAAGCTCCTAATGGGGAGATTTCATGAGACAGAAGGTCGACACCTAGAAGGAAGGCGTGAATACGAATCGGGACGGTATTGTAAAAATTCAATTGACCGCCTCTGAAACACCACTAGAGTGATCCAATGCTCTCAAATGTATGCAGCATTCAAGAATGCATAAACACCCTTATCATCATTGATAATTAGTCCATACTGTCGCCTTCATTTTTAATTTGAAACGGGAGCACCTAGAGATTTTTTAATTCCCAAAGCTAGATTTAACTTATTAAAATGGAACCAATCGTGTGTTTAAATGCAACAGAAGGGAAGTATTCCAACCCCAGCACCAATTTTGGTAAGCCGGACAATGGTGATAAAATTATTAGAGTAATAGCCAATGTCGAGCAGCCGATAGATTCAACAAGTTCCATTTTTTCCCTTGCATGACCCGTGACCCTAACACAAGGAGAGTAAAACACTTACAAGTACGTCCATGCCCGCCCTCCTCTAAGGACCCCCTCTTTTTTTCCTTTTATCTAAGGCTGCTGCGTACCCACTCGCCCTTGCGATGGCTTGAAGGGGTATTGTGACGGTGTACTAGGAGAAATAGATTTTCGTGAGCTTGCTCCATAGATGACGGAGTGAAATGTCTTTCCCATACATTTATGCGCGGAATAGTGTAACGAAATTAAGGCACGATAATAATATTTCCCAATGCGTAATTGTGAATAAGTATTAAAAGTATTATCGCACTATCACTATTGGGGAAAAAAGGTGGAAAATCTCCCACTCTCCATTCAACCGATGCATTCAATAATTCGTTTTTCCCCCGCAAGACCCTCTACGGCGACCTAAAGGAGAGGAAAACGCCAGCCAGCATCATGCATCCCGGCAATATTCTTAATACCTATGCTACAACACCCCGATTATGTTCTACGCGCTCTAGTTGAGTTAATAAGTATTAGCCAGTAGTCATAAATGCTATATATATATATAGTGCATGCATAGTGAAAATTATCCTAGCGCTGAAAAAAACAACAGTATAAAACAAGCAACGTCGGAGAGTTGGTAATAGAGAGTCCCTTCCGGTCATCATTTTGTCTAAGCCATTAAAATGATTGCCGAGCAGTTGGCCCTAAAGTCCTATGCAGTGGAAATTTTTCCATAAGTTTTGTGGACTCCACGAATACAGAAATATACTTTTCTCTACTAAAAGCTTTTAAAGCTCGCAGTACATAATTCACAATTCATTCACAAAGAGACTCATGCCTCTGAATAGCAAAGGTGGAGGGGGATTATATTTTTTAAAGAACTTGTTTCGTTTATGGCAGAAAAAATACCGGAGAAGGCCGTTGAATCGCTTCGTCTAATTTCGAAACGAAACGGGGGCGCACTTTTAAGGGTTTATTTTTGAACTTTTAATTACGGGACGAAACTTAAGAGTCAGGAGGCGAATGGAAAAGTTCTGTCTCTGAAAACTCCGTGTGTTACTCCTTTGATAAGTTTTGCCCTCAGAAGTGCGATGGTGGTAGGGGAAGAGAAACTATAGTTTCGGCTTAACTAACATGATTAAACTCAGGAGAACTTCGTATCCTCGAGGTGTATAGTACATAGCTATCGACACACACGCAATCTTGAACGAAATATCACTAAATTGGACTTCAGAAAAAAAAGAGACTGCAGTTAATGCGTAGCCTTGGTTACTGTTCACCAATGTGCGCTGCGCAGCTAAACCGCAGGAATGGGAGTCACGTGGTTCCACTGGCATGAAATTTAAAGAATACATAATAATGGGTTTAATCGTGCCACAGGCCATTCTCTATACTTCTCGGCCGAGAATAGTTCCCCACTCTCCATTCACTTCGTCCTTGCCTTCTCTTCCTCGGGTATCGTTATAGATGCTGTGCTCCTGAATTTCGCTCCGAGGAAGGAAAATATGGAAATTTGATCGTTTCTCACTATTTTTTTTACGATTGCCATCTCAAACACAAACCGTGACGAAAGAGTGAAGCTTTGGTGAGCCTTTCCCACATTGAAATGTGTAAGCCTCGTTCTGTAGAGTTCGCTCTCATCCAACGGAGAAATTGTGAATTGCAAAATCATCGAGTACCTACTATGCGATGCGGTATATTCCCACTTAAAGTTATTAATGGCGCATCAAAGTCGTGTGCTGGATATTGAGGGCATCGTTGCACACGGGCGTGGTGGAATGGTGGAGGGAATGTTGGCAAGGGGAGAGCGGAATCATAAACAACGCCGACCGTCGAGATCGCCTTCCGAGTTTTCTAGGAGCGGTCGGTCGACCCCCATCCCCATAACCTCCTCCCCACTACTGGGGGCGGAATCGGGAGATTTCCCTCTCCCTCTTCACGCCCCTCCCACTCCCCCCCCCCAAGGAATGCATCTCTCGTCCGAGTAATTATCTCCCTCCCTTCTCTCCCCGAAATGACCCTTAATGATGAACAATTCCCCAAGGGCGTTGGACTCCCCGAAGGGCGAGTGGAGACGGAGACTGGAGGGCGCTCGTGTGCGGTAGCCTTTTTTTTTCGCAGTGTGAAGATGCTCGAGAAAGTGAGGCGAATGCGAAAGGGACGGAGTGCCCCAATCTGGACCACCGGTCCCTCGCGTTCTCCTCCTCCAGGGGAATGACGGCCGCCAGGGTGTCCGTCAAAGTCGGCCCCGCTGCGTCAGGAGACGGCTGCGTGGCCGAGAAAACAAAACTGAAAACGTTATTGAAACTGGAACGTACAGCGGGCAGCTTGTAGCATTGGTCGTATGGCAAAGTGGTAGACATGGCCGGGGAAGAGTGATGATTTGTTGAGAACAATTCGATGGAGGCTGGAACAGTGGATTCAGGAGATATTGAGAGGTAATGGAATGTTTAGGACTGTCACCATCATCTTGCATTCTGCCTATTGGCAGGTCCCATACTCCAGAGTTGTCTCCATTTTG
>LYUA01000174.1:839080-849476 GCA_002093875.1 Calopteryx splendens
CCAAACAAGCCAAGACCGTCACGAAAACAACGACGAAGCTCAGTCGAAAAGATATTTGAATTCTAGTGTATTGTAATGCACGGACAGACTCTGGAGCGTAGGTCCACAGCAGTCAACCCGAAGGTTATTTGTCAGGTGAAGATGATGCTGAAGTGTAACTAATCCCCAAGGGTGGCGTGTGCTATCTATACCTACATCTGAGAACGATGACGGAGGCTAGTTCCTTTGTGTGAGCTACATGCGGTTTCCAATTAAGATCTGGAACCGGAAAAAAAACACACAGCTGAAGGTGGGCCCGTCCATAGGGGTCACCCGAATTTGAACCGGGATTCTACTGGTCAGTTACCGAACCCTCTACATACTATAGTATCACGTCAATATAATGTATGAAAGTAAATACGGAAAGTTAATGCATACTTGAAATAATACGAATTGGCTCCATACCCGAACATTTTCGTTTCAGGCTTAGGATAAAATCCTTCACCAAAAGTTACTAATTTTATAGTACTGTACTCTACTCTCCATCCATTTTGGGTGTTCCTTCGACTCAGGTCGTTATTTCGTCTCAAGGTAAACAGATAAATTCATCAACTGTGATCAGAAAATCGTTTCTCGAAATGCAACTCAGAACTTGGACTTGTGGCGATGTCCGACGTGGCAGTCGCTCTTCCTACCGGTTTTGGAGAGTGATCTATCATTTACAAGGAAAGCTGATCATGAAATCTGTCTTATATCAGTTCTGCTTTCTGTGAAATAATTTTTTCTCCATTTACCAAGTTATCTCAATTTAAACGTGACAGTTAAGGGTTAAAGTTCAAGCGGTAGTTCATCTTTTCAGTTTTGCATTGTATGAAGTCTTCAATGAAGAACGGGAACCCTGCTTTAATGAGCGTAAGTGGAAATATTTCCACGAGCATAGATATAATCAAATGGAACTAATTGCAAAATACCAAAGTGTTTCAAGGTATGCGGACAGATTTAGTCACTCGGTGAAAAGGGCATGATTGGTTAATTTAATGTGAGTAGAATAGTATTGACTTAGATGAGATATCAGCGAATGTCACGGTGTCATGTCATTACCGGTCTAATATTAAAGTAAGATAGACTTTGAGTGTAAATTGTGAAATTCTCCATTATTTTATTATTATTAATCCAATAAATCATGATTTTGGGAAAGTAGTTTCAAAATAATAATGAAAGTGCGTTTATAATAAAATACGATTGAAAACGTTTAACTTAAATTATTATCAATTAAACTCTACTATATTTAATAACTTTTACATCCAACTCAAAGACAACTACTTTCTTGAAGTATCACGTTGGTAGTCCAATGAACCAAGTTGGGCACATCATTCTTTAAATACATGAAAAAAAGGGCTTACGACCTCACTTCCATTCGCAAAACAATTATGTTCCTATCATTCCATTTAAAGTAAGAGAGCGAAACCATTTTCCTCGACTCTTGTCCTTTGGGAAGAAGTTTTTAATCCCTTTGAAAATTTTCCGTCCCCTTTTTATTTTCACTTTCTTGAACTTAATGCGATACTCTCATAAAAGAACCGGCGTCTTTGAAGAGCGCACTGCATTCTAGTCCTCTCGAGGGAGAAAGTCGGGGACTTCCCCGACAACTAACAGTACCTACTCCGCTCGAGGTTTCCATCCTTACCCTCATCCTTCTGGCGATCCGAAGAAAAGCCTTTTACTCCGGCGGGGGGAGCACTTGAAGGCACTCTCCATTCTGTCGTCGCGGTTTGGGACAGAGGAGAGGGTTTTCCGTGAAGGACGTTCGTCTCCGACAATTGGGGGAGGGGCGGAAGGGAGTCCATTCGCCGATCGCCACACAAAGGAGTCCCTCCGTAGGAAGAGCGAGAGGCTGCGGAGACAAATAGGGCAAAGCACCGCGGAATCGTTCGAAACGTTTGGCGCGTCTAGCGTGAGGCATGAGTGGGAGGAGGCGGTCTCCTATGGTCACCGGCGCAAAGAGAGATTTTTTTTAAAGGGGAGAGGGCGGGTGGCGGCGGGAGGAAAGGGGGAAAAAATGATGGAAGCAGCATATATATACGTGGCCCTCGGTGTGGGAACCGTCGGATATGGAGGAATGAAATAAAAGGTAGTGCGTCCCTCTTTGCCCTTTCATTTCTCTCTCTCCTCTTATCTCCGAAAAACATTCATTCACCCACCCCCGCACACTTTTTTTTTACCTTCATCATGATTCCATTTTCTCCTTCCTCAGATGTTTTCTTATTTGTTTTTTTTAGGAAAAAAGAACATTCAAGCGGAAGCGGGTAGTATGGCATAATTTTTTGTTTGTGAATGAATATTTGTTGTATCACTTGGCAGCACACTGTTAGCTGAATAAGTAATAGCCAGAATGACGTCTAACGATACCTACTAGCCCTTGAATGTGACATGCAGGCTATGGCGGTTCTTTTCCTGCAAAATTAATATAATTTTTGTCGCATTCCTTTGCTTCGCCTTCTACCTGACAACTAAACATCAACATCAATCCACGGTTAATCTGTCAGTTTATCATTCTTTCTACCTCGCGCCTGTTGCTTTTGTTTTTTTCCGATGACTCGCCATCCTCCTATAATCGCAGTCCTGTTTTTCCGCCTCCTCCTCTTAGCTTCCGAATTTTCTCTATTCCGCATATTATGGGAGAGGGACTCTCTACCATCCAATTCGTTGAAGTATTTATCGGTTCCCAGGCATATCATCACTCCCAAGGATACCATCCCTTATGCTCATGATCACAGTGTAGGTACTCTTTCTGGATAAATTTTGTAACTTTCTTTGCAATAAATATTGTAACTATCTTCTCAGTTTATTATTCAATCCTGTCCAGGCTAAGTATCATAAATAGAAATTAACCTCTCCTCAACTAAGTAAATTTTGTTACAGTTACTAAAGCTCATGGAGGAATTTTGGATTGAAAATGGCATTCAGCACGACTAGGATTTCAGTATTTTTTTCCCAATTTATCCGTCCCCGTAAAATTCCAACATATTTGTGTGCAAATGTTTTAAAAATAGTAATTTGGCGTGTGCAAATGTTTTAAAAATAGTTATATGAGGAGGCAGTAACAGTAGCTTGGAGCTAATTGCCTCTCAAATGTAGCTATCAGTAATGTGAACTGATTTCCTTATTGACAGTTCTCATGTAAGTCTTCTTGATCTGAACTTGATTACTTGGAATCTAAACTTTTTAAAAATTAAAACTCTTTAAGAGTCTAACTCTAAAACGTTTACTCTTCATATTACACGGATAATATGATACATTTCACTTTAGATATGTTTTAAATGTACTGATGTCGGTGTTTCCATCCATTCCAGTGATAAGCACTTTGATTGGTGAATATGCTAAATATTACTTCACCTCAGGTTCATATTACCTGCTGAGGACTCTATTTAAAGACTTTAGTACAATACTTTCCAATCCGTTTGTTTCAAGCAAGAAAGACTCTAATGTGGTCATATTTTGCATCCTTTTACCAGAGAAGAACATTGAGCTCTGTACATATATGACCAATGGCCTCCATTTCGCTCCATTCCAATATCTCGAAGTGAGGAGGAATTGAGCCCCAGAAGTGAGCGTAATAGCTGAGTAACACTTGATTCATAGCTCACCATGGATTTCCCCAGGATATTTCACCTTTACTCGGAATCGTGGAGTGACTTCGAGGACGCAAGATTGTTGGTTTCTGTTGCCTCGGTGGATGTCGGGTTTCGAAGCGCAAGTGGGTAATCAAGTCAACGGTTTACAGCGGCAAGGACAATGGAATGGAGACCGAGCGAGACCCAGTCAATGTTCCCCCAGTACATGGAATGGGAGAGGGAGACTTTGTTGTTCTTCCTCGTGGAGGAGGAAGCCTTGGAAGCCCCTTATTCTCACACCAGATCACCAGCGATTGATTCCACCGCTCAGTAAAGGTGATCGAATTCAAAGTCAAAGTTTTTCCAATAGTTTTTCAAGCGCATGACGGGAGTGAGGTCGAATAACCATTGTCATCTCCGGTCACACGCCCGCGTCTCCCCTAGAAGCGTCGCATTCTTTTTGATTGGTTTCCACGGCCACACAGTGCTGGGAAACGCCGATCAAGCCGGTTGAAACTCAAAAGGTAGAGTTGCTAGTCAACTAAGTGAAAGTGGGAGAAGTAAAACTTTCATAAATGAGGATCTCCTGAGGTCATCCGGATGGTAAACGTATGCGCACATTAATCACCGTGTTGGATATGCAATTGATCCGTTTATGACGTAGACCTTAGAGTATTGACCCAATCATTATTTCAGGTGTGCCTCATTATTTATGGGACAGAATAAGTGGATGCTGGGCATATTTAGTGGCAATGGATTTTTAAAGACTGCGGTAGAGGGCAGAATTTTGGATAGGCAGGGAATACGTAGGGAAGAAATTAGGCTCGCTGAACGGAGTGCTGGTGCGGAATGTTGCAGGAAAAGTGGATACAGGGCGTGCTGAGTGGTTATGGAATGTTGAAGAATGTGAAAGAGGGTAGGGTAAGTGAGGGAGAGGGAGGAAATTATGAGGCGTGCTGGATGGAATGAACCGTGGCAGGAAGTATGCGGAAATGAAAAAAAAGGATTACTAAAAGTAGGGGTTTTTCCTTCTGAAAGCTACCTAAACCAGTAAATTACCATAAAAATAACTTTGGTTTCCTATGTCACTGGATCCTCATTAGCTTCGTTTTCTTCTTATTTATTTTCATTCCATCCCTATCGCACTGGCTCTCTATTGAGCTCGGCAATGGCCCTTGGCTGATTTTTATAGGTTATGACGTTATTACATAGTAGGATATCTCGTGAAAGATCTAATTTTATGCATACTGTACCCACTACTACACGAGTTGACCATCGACCACTGTCAGGTTGAAAAATTTGGTAGGGTGTAGCAGACTCAGTACTCTCAGAGTACTAAGTACTCAGTCAGAGTTAATTTGGTTTTCATTCGGATAGGTAAACAGCGTAAATAATGGGTCTGGCTCTAAAACATGTATTACTTTTCTTTAAAATTGAAAAAGTCGTGCAAAGAAAGGTTTTCCCCCATTCGATACAGTAATCTCCTCACTAACTCCTGCAACACACCACTCGAATTACCCAGCTACAGAAGTAATGCTGCAGGCTCCTTCGCCGGACAGTATGTCCATGCTCCCCGTCGATCTGGCCTTTATTCCGTTTACCGGGTCGCAATGGGTCCCTTGTTTTATGCCTACTAGGTTTTCGCGAGTAAAAGGAAGTTACAAATGGAGGTAGTGCTGGCGAATTCGGCGAATGTACGAGATATGTGGATACTGACTCAATATAGAGACATGAAGGAAACTCAAAATTGCGTTACTCAAAGTGTTCATGATCTGTGACACACGAAAATTGGTTAATTATTATAGGTGTGAGTGATGATGATCTTCTGCTCTAGTTTTCTCCATCATCGACGCGCTCAAAGAAATTGTCGAAGAATCGAATGAGTGACTTAAGAAAAATGTCCAGAAAATGAAAAAAAAAAACTCTCGCATTCTGTGCTTAGTGTCGGTTGGCTAAGGTTTGGAGTCACAATAAAATGGTACAGGCTAATAATAAGTAGGTGGACTAGGCACATTGGCCACGGCGCACTAATTTTGTAGTCGAAGCGGATGGTCGCACAGCGAAGAGCTGATTTTGGGAAAGTTTAGTAAGCAATAATGTCGAATATCTTTCGTTCGGAGGAATCCGCGGCGTGGATTCGATGAGCTTTGCGTGATTCCCGGGTTTTTGCCACGCTCGTTGGATTTAGTTCCGACAGTTTTGCCGTGATTACAGCTGGCGTCTTTGGCCTGAAGATCCCAGCTGTAATACCGGTGAAACTCTTGTCAATCCATGCCAGTGCACGCGGTGATAAACCGGGAATAATTCAGAGCTCAATGTCGAAAATTGATTGGCAAAGGGTGGATATTATAAGCGTAGATAAGCTTCAGGTGGTCCTTGTTGGATGGGGTGGATGGACACATCAAGACGTTGGCATATTTCGAGATTCTCTCATAAGGGAGTCACAAGGGATGGAAGAAGAGGCATGACAAGAGCTATGAGCACCTATAAATTTCGAAAAAAATAAGGTCAAAAGTTGAACCGCCAAAAATTGAGCTTCGCCATTAACAGCTCTCTAGAGACAGAAGTGCGCTCAGCATGCCAGCGCACGGTCTTGATGAAAGTTTTCGCACGAGTCTCCCTCCTTCTCCTCAACCGTTCCCTTAAGGTTTACAGAACCACCACGAAGTACGTTTGATCGATTTTCCGTCCTTAGGGCATCCAATCGATGCAAACAGTTGAAAAAAAATTATCATCGTGACGGTGAATTTTTTTTTACTTCGTTATCCGTGCATTTTTAATTCTTGACGAGCTTATCGCGTGAAATCATTCCGACCAAGCTTGGGTACACGGTCTGCTTCAAAATGGGAGACTACTGGCGAACTGCTCAGCATGCATCGTTTTTAAATAATTATGGTGAATGGAGGGGAGCACACGTCCCACTACGTCGTACCCTGCCCATTGTTCTCGGGAAACGTGGAATTTGTAATGTGATTACTACGATTACCTTATCAACAAACCTTTATAGCTCTCGTTTTAGTTTTTGTTTTAGCTCTTCTAACGCTGCAAAAATTTTGATGAAATTCATGAAAGTCTAGTAGTCATACTTGTTGATTCAATCCTGTATAGGGATTCGATCGGTTGGTTACGAGTCGGCTCTCTTTGATGAGCTGGCGTTTGATTAGCGCAGCGTATTTTTTTTAATGCAAGTGACTCATAATTGGAGCTCATTGCGGAAAAAAAGGAATTTCAAGTGGTTCTATTCATTACGCAAAACGTTGTTCGACTCTTTTCTAATTCCTTCCATTCTGAAAAATATTTTAATTTGAAATTTTCAACCGCCTCCTCCCCGGAACGAAGCATAAACGTTTCAGAATATTTTATGAAATGAGTTTCACAGATTTCAAATATCACATTGACTGTCAGTAATCATTCGCTATGGGGTCCAAATTTGAAGTTTTTAATTGATGTCCGTCACGCGTATCGCGTAGGTTGGTCCTCTTAATATGGTTCTACATTTTCTCTAACACCATCCCGATTTACGGCACAATTTGTCTCAATATACGGGACCCGAAATTTTCCGTCTGACTCGTTCTGATAACGGCTCGAGGGACCACCATCGTGGTTTCTCCAAGCAATCAATAAATTTATTACCTTCGATTGAACACTTCGGCTTTATTTTTCGTTACTACTTTTAATCCGAGACTGAAAATTCTCCATAAACGTTCGAACGATATTTCAACCCTTGCCTCTTTACAGTTAAGTGTGCTGCTATTGTTCGTCTAAAAATCAGGTCTTCAGCTTATTTCTTAAATCTATGCAAGAGTCTTTACCAGCAGGTATAATGCAAATGCATTAATTTCCTGACCAAATAAACCCAAATGCTCTTTGTGCTTCGTTAATCGAGGGTATGAATTAATTTTTTTTTACAAGGTTCCTTCATACTGGTTGGCTACTTCCACCTTGGCTTCGATGCATAAGTGGATGTGGCAGGCGTCACGCGCCACAAGTGTCTAATACCATTCATCTTGCTGTGGTGAAATCAGTCAAGCAAGTTGATCTTAACCCAATTTTTACTATCTCGTTGATGGTTTTGACATGTATTTGAGAGCTTCTGGAAGACATAATGAGTCGAAGCCTCGGTCTTTAGAGTAAACAATTGTGTGATAGTTAAATAATGTCTCATTTAATCACTACAATTTAGCGTTGTCGTTTTTTCCGAAGACAAACCCAGGAGATGAGGTGTAAAACCGCAGCCTACAAAGAAAGAATAATTTGCCTTAGATATGTCAGCACAAATGTCATTTTCCTATGACAGTACGCTGTCTAAAGTTGAAAAATGATATGGCCCCTTCAAGACTAAATGGTGTACTGTTTCAAATTTTAAGATGGACCCCTCGTTTTTAATTTCTTGTAACAACTAGCAATAAAATTGGTGAATACATGTAACCTGGGTGGCCTCTCATGTTTGGATATACGACTTTATATTAATGGAAGTGACTATTGATCTTCCACAGCGATTTATTGCGTGCAACTCTTTTCAATGCCAATATATCATCTTCGGGAACATACATATTCAGTATGTTTGCACTGTAATTCAGGTACAAAACCACAGTGCAATTACTATATTTCTTCCCCTAAAGATGATTTTTTGGCTTTGAAAACGTGTTGCATGCAATAAATCGCTATGAAATGTAACAATTTTCTTTCATTTATTTAAATTTTACGAGTATACCGGATCACCTTCGGGCTTATAAGCAAATCCTTAATCACCACGTATCGGGTGGAGAATTCGTTGGGATTCGATTTGGCATTATATGATTTTTCCCGTGCATAGTCCTGAACGGTCCTGGAGAGTCTGCGTTAAAATCTCAAGGCCCCAATAGAGAGGCCCCAATGGCCTTTTGTGTTTCCCGGTGATTGTAGGCCCATTCTGCCACGCTACAGCTCCTCGATTAGTAACCTCTCTCTCTCTCTCTATTAGTTCGAGGACGATCTCTTCCTTCCTCTCACCTACGCCTAAAATCCCCCGGATATTAAAGAATCGGGATCGGACGCGAGTATCAAGAACGGAAATTTCCGGTTAATTAATCCCGGTCCAGGTGAAAGTGGGAAATTTTGCGAGGTCATGGAGTTTACTTATTCATGTCTGTGTGGGGGTGCTCTCGGTGGAGTAGAGGGTGGGATCAAGTCGGGGAATAGGACGCCAGGGGCCTTTGGTGAAATCCCCGAAAACGCCGGGGGATGGACCAGGGTCGACGCAGATCACTGTTCGAGACAATGAAATTTTGATCCCCGGGCATGCGAAATATTTTTATTTTCCAATTTCTTCGAGACCATTGGTCTCGCTTCCGCCGAAGTTCAATTAGCTGGAAAAAATATTTTCTCTAGCCTTCGCCGTTAGGGAATACTAAGAGCCATGAGATAATCGACCCTCATTTCCTTTGGTAGCCCTCAGCTGGATTTTGACAGCGCAGGAAGAAATTGTGGGCAACGCAGAGAGGACGTCAAAAAGAATTTTAAAAGCCTCATTTTAAAATCTAGGAATATATGGTAAATGTATTTAGTTGTTATTTAGGGAGCATAAAAAACTATCATTTTTTCTCGCTCCTCTGTGCATTAATGTGGAGAGGCAATGCCCGGTTCATCCAATTAGGTGAAGATTTGAGGATTTTCTGTTTTAGAGAATGCACGATTCATATGAAATACATAAACATAATTTTTTTAACACAGTGAGAGAAACATCGATGGTACGGCGTTGAAGATTTATTGGCAATTAAGTTTACATTACTAATAACGGTAAACAACGTGTAGTCAATTCACTTAGCGGAGGCCTGAAATATTATGGTATTTTCCTATCTTCCCATAGGTATTGAAAATACTCGGGTGCTTTTGCTATTGTGAAAACGCCGCACTTGCGCGTTGAAGTAATTTACAAATAGATTCCGAGTTAACTTTCATATCATTTTACAGCTATGGCTACAACATGCATGTATTTAAGAAGACGTGAGCAGTTGGAAAAGAGCCACATAAAAAAACGCATGTTCCGCATACCCCTAATGCATTAAAAAGGCAGAAGGGTCGGTATAAGAAGGGTGAGAGCTTTTTTTCTGTCGCGGAAAAAATTGTCCTCTTCCTCTTGTCTCCAAGGTCTCGTTACTGTAACTATACCCTAAACCGCAATACGCCGCTCCTGCGTTACGCTGCGACGTTAAAATTAAATAAAAGTTTTATCCCTTTCATTCCTCCCGGTTAATCCGTATTTCGCTCTGGTCCGTGTGGGGTGGGGGCCTTTCTTTTCGCCGTCTCCCCCACCACCGTGGATTCAGTCGTTCGCTGCGCCCCATACCTACACGCGAGTATAACGTCGTTATCCCCACGAATGAATTTTTTTTAAAATACATCCAACTCCACAGGGTGAGTGCCTTAAAAAAATGAACGACGGGGGAAGTTTCGTCGTGAAAAATAGCGCGGTGTATTGCCGTATGCCCGAGTAAAAACTTCAAATGGTTAATGATTACCAATGAAAAATAACGGTCGGAATAGTTTTGGCCGATGCGTCTTTCTCTTCGATATTTTTCGTTACTTTCCCAGGAATTATCCAAAAACAGGGACCTGGAGCGATAACGTTTTTTTCCCTAAGCTGTTGATATTTTTTTAGATGCCAAATGTTTCCGGATTGATGGATTAAAAAACTGATTGATAAATGAAATAATCAAATGGGTAGGTACCCGTATTTTCACTATCTCATCGTCATCATCTCGTATTCTGCCTTTTGGCAGGTCCCATGCACCAGAGTTGTCTCCATTTTGTCCTGTCCCAAG
>LYUA01000174.1:854488-865442 GCA_002093875.1 Calopteryx splendens
GGGGGGGGGAAACTTCTCCCCCGTCACGTCCCATTGTACGAAGTGATGGAGAAGAGCAAGAATCTCATTTCCATCCCAGTAACGGATGAGATTCCGGGGGCGTGAGGCTAAGAAAGATGTAAGTGGTGAAGCCAACGCCTTACGACGACATCCCAAACCCTAGCGGGGGGAGGAGGGGGATGGAGGGGAAAGAAGGGTAATCCCCATGGCAACCTCCTCCTCCCCCTCCCCACATTATAATGGACAAATCACTTGGATACTCGTTTTTTTTAAGCGCACGAGGGTGAGAGCTCGAATGTCTTCCCATCCTCGTTCTCGACATTTTTTTACCCTCAATCCTGGGAGGAAGGGAGAACTTCTTATAGGGGGAGGATGACGGGGGAAGGCGCCTGGCAACGCGGGGCGAATCACTTAACGGACGCGGAGATAGCAGGGGATAATGATTGAGCGAACAAGTGATGGCTTTCTCTCTCTCTCTCTCGGCAGGAGGATGAACGAATCCCGGGAGAATGATTCTCTTCCGGCAAAAACGATATCTTTCCCTGGCTCCGATTCCCTCGCTTATCTCCCCGGTATTTCATTCACATCATAAAACCCCAACGCGCGCGACTCAGCTCGTTCCTTTTGGTCCGAAGTGCGTTCCCTTCCCTGTGAAGGGGTTCGCCGCTCGCATTACCGGATCGTGTAGCGGAGACGAAATATACCTAATAGATTTGTGATCTCTGTTTACCCTCTGGGTTGGTGATGGGATGAAAACAAGTGCGTGATAATGTAATTAAATATAACCTGTATTAATTAAACTGTATTAAATAAAAATAACAATCATAACTAAAGATAAACTGTTGAGAAGATTTAGGCGTGAGGTGGTAGTACTGAAAGTTTATGAGAAACCAATACAAAATCCACTTTTCTATCGGGAAAAAATATTTCGCTGTGACTGAGATGTTGATGAATTTCATCACCACGTGATGGCCCGACGGTGATCACATAAATATGGTATGATGTATGGAAATTCAAGTCTTAATAAGGAATTTTTCCTTTAGAAAATTAATGTTTTTGCTTCACATTAAATAGTACTATCATGCCTAGCCTTGCACGCTGATGTGAGTTCGTTGAAATACTCTAGTGAATGTTAGTGGACTCCATTTTAAGCCGCTTTCACTGCCTCAATAACACGAAAACATCTTCTTTTTTTAAATTTTATCCTCCTCCTTCTCTTTTTAAATTATACTTACTTCGAATTTAAGGGGTTTTTATTGCAACATACCTGCATTTATAAATAGAACTCCAGCAGTCTTTAAATTGACACAATCGGAATAACCACCTAATGAGTTAAAAAGACTGCTGAGCAAAATTTAAGGAACGGTGATAGCGTTTTCGCTAACCCATACGTCAGTAGCATTAATGGTAAAACAGCGCAGGGAACGAAGATCCTTTGCCATATCAGGAGTCGTAGGTACCGGTACTTGGGTATCATCAGGATGGGAAAGTCGAGCTGAATTTCACTGAAAGTGGCAGGAATTAATGCAATTAAAGATAGGTTCAGAACAACCCCAACAACTCTTACCTATACCTACTGCTTATTGAGTGAACTTTCTCCAGTTTTCCCCACATTCATCCTTCCTTTGTTCTTCGACCTTCAACCTGCCGTCTAGAAAGCCTACTCCTTCCTCCTCCTTTCTCTTACCCGCTTACCCAACATTTTCCTTTCCATTACGGAACAACCCCATTGTCTTTCAATATCTCCTCAAATAACTTTTTCTACCTTCTTCGGATATTACCCCACAACTATCTGTCCTCACCTTTCACATTCAAAACTTCAACGCCTTCCGTCTCCCTTTCTGTTTGACTTATTTTATTAAATCTTCTCCATGGCCACTTATCAAAACATTCCTGTTTACTCTCACTTTCTTGTCTCAAACGGCCAACTTTGGGATTCATACGCCGCTCCGTGTCAAAGTTTTTAAGTTACTGGTAATTTTTTTTATTCCTTTTCACTCAGCGTGACCATCATCGGCTCACCTCTTGTGGATGCTTATTTCGTCAACTAAATTCTCCTCGTGTCCCTAATGCTCTTTATTTCGCAATTTCCCTCCCAAGATATTTCCGAAGACACGCGAACTGTCTCACTTGCTCAAGTCCATTCCCTCCTACACTCTAATTTTTAACTTTACCCTCCAATCTCTTGAATCAATTCAATAGTTTCCAACTAAAAAAAATCGTTTTGAAACCCAGTTGTAATTGCTTCTGAACGCTACCACTAAATGGGCATAACTATGGGATGAGTTTGCGTTTATCCGGGCAATTAAGCAGCAAATTTGTTGCCATTATCGTTTCGAAGATAAAATTCAATCAAGTGGAGTTCTCTTCGTCATATCAGGTATGCTCGGGATAGTTATGCACAGCAATGAGAAGAATTTAGTGACCATGCTACGACGAAGTTACAAGGATGTTTCATGTGTTCCTGCATGGTCGTGTGCCAGCTGAGTATACAGGATGGTATATTAGACAGGACAGAAGTACCTTCGTCTTCAAACGTCGTTGAAAAAAAACTGGGTATATGAATGCACGGTAATGTATAACCTCTCTCCTTTTCTACGTGCTGGAGAGATTCTCCGTATCACTCAGAAGAGGTGCCTCCAGCGGAATTTTAAGCGAGAAGTCTGGAATTGCAGTCTTGCGCCATGTTTGAAAGGAAAAAAATCGATTTTATTTTAAGTTACCATGGATTCTATAATGAGCCATTGATATTTCTTGTCGCGTGTTGATAAAATATATCTATTCAATGGAATGGGTAAATTCAGTTGAATTAAACTTAATCGCCAGTCCACTAAACGGGAAAGCATAGGTTAGTCATGATTACTAGTAGAGGAAAATATTAGCAAATCTATTAACTTACGTGTACTAAACCTACTCGTGAAAATTCTAGGTTGCGTTGGGCTGGTGGCCAGCTAGGGCAAATGGCCTCCATCACGGAAAGTTTCTGGCTACGCAAGCTCTTCCACACGTTTTGAGTACCTTTCATTTTTCCTTACAAACTCTGGAATTTCATGATCGGAGATTGTTCTCAAAGGCGCATTAGCTGATTGTTACGGGCTATCGTGGCGTGACTTAATTTTTTTTTTTGGGCACACGAATATGCTTCTGGAGAAAAAGAGTAGGTAGTTGTATCGTTCTCCCCCAAAAATGCTCTATAAGATTTAGATACCACGTTCTCCTGCCCGTGCGCGATAAAAATTGAATTTCGAAACAAATAATGTAGAAAGGTGCTCGCCCCGCCTCGCGAGAAAAAAAAGAATGATTCGTCTATCTTTTTCCCCCAGTTTTGGGCGATTTTGCCCATTTTGCTCCGTGAGGTCCGAGGGCTGAAAATATTGACGCACTCCCACCCACGCACGGGCTGGCGAAGGAGAAATTTTTTTTTTTTGCGAATCGTGAATTTTGACTGGATCCGTGGGGGGGGGCGGGGAGAACTTTTTACGACTCCCGTTCGAACGAAACAATGTGGGAGAGGGGTAATCGGCTTACCCTCCTCGAGCGATTCCAATTGGAATAATTGCGGAAAAACTCCCCGGCGAAGTCAAGTTGAATAGAGCGAGAGACGCATTGTTTGTTTTTTTTTAGTAAGGGACTCATTGTCCAGTCATTTGTCGACTGCCCCCTCTCTCCCTCTCCCTCCCTCCCTCCGCCTATCTCTATTTCGACGAATACAATGGGCGGTCTAATCTCTTTTTCACGTCGGCCGTCGTCGGCGGGGGGCGATCCTCGGGCACTTTCCGACTCCCATTTCAAGGCTTGCGGGGATCTTTTTTCCGCGTCAAACTTTTATTTGATTGTTCTCGAGCCTCAGAGGGGATAGGGATCCGACTACCACCGAAAGAAATGCTGACAGTCGAAAGTTTTGAAGTGAGTGAGTGCAAATGCCTCCCAAAAGCAGATGATTTTCGTTTTTTTTTAACCATACCTGTGGAATTTATTTATTTTGCTATGCTCAAGTTTATGACTGAGTCGAGGCTTAATGATCCACTCATTGAAATCAATCGTTTTTGAACTTATGCGGCCATGAAAATTTTCGATGCACTTTATTAATTACCCTCCTTCTAGGTTTCCGCTACCTTTGACCATCGGAATTGACCTTTTCAATGTATCATCTCAAACAGTGAACACGTAGCTTATGGTTGAAAGATGCAATGACCGAATTGCTTTTCGAAACGGTAACTCATTGGGCAATTAAAAAAGAAATTAATATTAAAGTTCATTTGGACGCCATTTTTTGGTTTATCATCTAAACTTATTAAAGGCTATAGTGAGTAAAAGCGGTCTACAAATATTGTCCATGGAAAGTTTAACGTAATTACTGGAGATAACCGAGTGATAAAAATTTTATGGATCAAAATATGTTACATTTCTCGGGAAGTTTTTCAAGTAATATGATGGTAAACACCCCTGACGCATCATTCGTGCTGTAATACATTTTTCATTTAAACTTCAATGAATTATGTATTTATTTCAAAATATTATAAATATGGCTCATTACTTTAAAAAGAAAACATTGGTAAAAATATGGAAATTAAGAACGCATCACGCCCTCTGTCATCATTTCCGGTAGGTATGCGTTTTCTATTTTCCTTAAAAAGTCCAATAATACAGTGATTCGAGGCCGCCGGTCACCAAATGCTAGTTGAGGGATTTTAATTGGCACACTTGAATAAATAAATTAATAAAATATTTTCCAGATTGCCAGACAAAATAGAATGTAAAAAAATGATCCGAATCCAACAAATTTTTATTTTTCCTTGACGGCATTATTCACCAACATATTTTTGTGGTTCAATCGAACTTCTCATTTATTAGGAGGTAAGAGAAATTGTCCTTCGATCGCTCGTTTGGCCAGTGGCTCTCGATGGGAAATCGATTCAACGCTTTTCACACAGCAAGAGGAATTCTCTCCAAAAGACTTGTACGTGGATAAATCAAATTGCAGTAATCACCCCGAGGGTCGGTTTTGGTTGGTGAGGGTAGATCTCACCCAGTACCAAATCCAACGTCGTGCGAAATGCACACATCAGGGCAGGGGGGCCAGTTCCTTTCCCTGTTCACCACCTGTGAATTCCCAGGATGGCCTGGTACCCGAAAAATGGTGCACAGCTTGGGTAAAGCTGAGGTTGCCAAGAGGGGCCACCCGGGATAGAACCCAATCCCTCGGGTTAGTTACTCAGCGCTTTACTCACTGGACTACCGCGACCTTTCGATGCCAGTACCTTAGTACCAATAATCTTAGGTACAGTAGGTATTTTGGGCAAGAATACTAAGTATGTCTCAGTGTTCAGAAACCGTGACACTGGTTTGATCCTGGACTGAAGCCATTGAGCAACCCAATCTGTCTTATTTTTCGGATGCCAGGTCTTCCCCCTATACCCTGATTGTGTGAATTTTACACGCCCTTGAAAAAGCCGTTAGGTTTGGTGACCCCTAACCTCTCTTATCAAATCAACCATAGATTTCTGTGGCGGGTGATAGTTTTTATCAAGTTATTCAGAAATACTTAGGTCCCCTCTATTTTGGTGTCATGCAGCTCTCCAAGATGGATTTTGTGCAAAACCAATATTTGAATCATCCATTTATAAGGTAATTGTGTGCGTAATATTGACGAAAAACGGAGAGAATATGTCTATTCAGCTCATTCTTTTTAAGAAAATGTAAGTTCTTTCCGGGTTCGTCTATATACCTATGGGTAACTCTCTTCAATTGTGCAAGAGCGGTGCAGTGAGGAAGAGATTACTGAAAGGGACTAATTTTCATATGTGACTTAGGCTTTTTTTTTAACTTTTCCTGCCCCTAAAGGAAACGTATGTACGTGAAGAGTGTATTCAGACATATATGTGTTTAATAATTCGAACGTCTACCTCGAGTTGCGTTTAATTTTTACCATATTGTTTTTCCTTGCGGGAGAACTGGTCATGAGGTTCTTAATTTAGTACCAAAATTGCGGCTCATTGCATATGGTCTCATTTGAATTACGATAAGTGAAGTCTGGACTTGAATAAAAGTACCTACCTGCTTCCGGCACACTGGAATATTGCCGCTTTTCATTACGAAGTATAATTGGGTCAAGCTATTAATTCACCATGTAATAGATGGATGGTCAGCAAATGCTGTTAAGGTAGTAAATTGGATTAAATCCACTCTCCACTTTTCCACGGATACGCGAATGCATGAGGCGACTGGTCACGTACTGCCCATCGTAGGGTTTTGCCAAAACTAGAAAATTCTGTGCTCGGGCATATATGCTCTGCGAATGAATTGTGATAATTGGTTAAATGACAGCCCATTGATCATCATTATTAACGGTAGCCAACCGGTCAGAGTAGGTTTTTGATGAACCCGAGGAGTAAGCGCAGCAACACTCGCAAGCCCATTATCGCATGTGAAATTATTCTTTCCGTAGGTTTAAAGTAAAGGAAAAATATTAGTGTCAGAATAAACGCCGTTAGATCTGTCCATATTGCTCGTCTGAGCGTCAAAGCTTCGTGGCTTACCTCGCGTCGCTTATGTTTACCTTTCTCCTATTTAGCATTCACAGTCGGGAGCTGGTTCGCAAGGAATGACGTGCGCCGTACGTAATTAATTATTGAAGCGTATTCTTACGCTGGATAATTGCAACTCCAAAATACCTATTTCTGCGATATTTAATTATTAATATGCACAAATAAATCATATGGAGTCATTTATTGATACGGATAATCAAAGCTGCATCAAGTGAACTCAATCCTGTAAGATTAAAAAAAAAAGGTTCAGTTCAAGTTCCTCTCACGAAATTGACTAATAGAATTTATGATGAAATATCAGGATGAACTCCACCCACAAACAAAGGTTCGTAAAAGTAAGATCGAGTTTTATTTAAGTAAAAGTAGGTAGTTTCTAGTGTTCCACAAGAATGGTAACAGGGCCTAAACCCTCTCCTTGCGTTGGTAACTGAGTTATGTTCAAATATAAAATGCTTCATAAGAATTGGCATTCCTCAATTTAAATTAAATAATGAGCCGTAAATATTATAAATACGTTTAAGGAATACTCAGTTTGCTCATTAAGATTGACTGAACGAGCCCTAGAATGAAACGTAAAAAAATGTTACGGCAATATACTTCTTTAAAAAAACTGAATTAACACCTACATACTACACTTGCTAGGAAGGGTTCAATTGATCTTTGCTGGCGTCCGAAGTTATTGGATGCTACCATCAAATTGGAACCATCACGAGGAGAAAATTTATTGTACTTTAAACAATTAACGCACATGGGCAATATATAACCTGTTGAAGACGGATTTTTTTTATAAACAACTTTGGAAAACTTAACGATAAAGGAGGGGGAATATTCTATAATTCTTTGGTAGACATCAAATCCAATATGCTCCCACCTTGGTTTTCATTTAGCTGCTTCTTACGCTACGCCTACTAGGCACTGAAAACTGAAAGAATGAGAATTACACGTTGTGCTTGCATGAATTCTGTTAATATTTTTCTCAGTCGTCTTACTATTGACTTATACCTTGGAAAGGAGATGATAAATTCCAGGTTTTCCGTGGAAGCATATTCTCTAATTCTTTTATTTGGCTCATCCAAGAGGTAATAATACTACATAGATCACTGCATTAACAACTGTGATAATAACTGTGACAATAACTGTAAAATGTGTGTCATAATTGTGAATATGTTAACTGGGACAGTAACTGTGATGCCCAAAGAAAAGGAGTAAAAAGATATGATTTAACGTTACATATGTCTATGGGCACTACAGGTTTATGGATATATTCCTCTTTAACGGTTTTTTCGGACATATTTGCTTGCTCGGACCTGTAATATCTCTTTCGTTGCTCTAAGCTGACCCGTATCGCAAGATTTTCCCCAGAGGCTGAGCGTGTAGGTATGCTAATGCAAGCGGTCTCAGGCACAAAAGAATTCCATTCGAGTGTGCGCAACGCTTTGATGAATTCTGGATCCGCTTCCTTGATTCAGCCCTATTCATTAATTTTGGACTCATCGGGAGGTAAGTTTGTAGAAAATCTCCGTTCATTCGTAACAGAATTCGTGACGAAGAGAAAGTTCCGTCGCAGGTAGGCCTACTCATATACCTATGAGAATTCGCCATGCTTCTCGTTAAATCTCGATTATTACTGATAAGCGATCCTCCCTGCGTTCAGTACGAGAAGGATGAAGTTTCCACACATTGACTTGCCTGCAAAATCCCCTTCCCGTCCCAATTCTCTCAAATGCACCCCTGAGTCAGAGACGTAGGTAATTGATATCATACGCTTGCAGGCACATTTTTCGTTATTGCACCAGAAGATGAAATAACGGAAAAATAGAATCCGTTCAGTTTTTATGGGAACGTGAACCGTCGTATATTTTTGTTAAGACACATTTTATGCAAATCTGTATCCATACGAGAACCCACTCCAAGAAAGTCCGGGAACTCCATCCAAACTTCCCACAGTTGCCATTCATACTTTTCGGCGTTTCATTTAATGGTTTTTGTCTGGAGAACGAGTGACGAAACGAATGAAGATTTCATTGGGTAATCCTATCCCCTCAATCTCCTATATTTATGGTTCTGTACTAAAATGCCGAAATCCCAAGGTTTCCATCCCTTTCACATCATGATGATTTAAAGCCGCTTATGAGATATCCGTGCTCTAATTATCAGATTTAATGCATGCGAGCGACACAAAGGCTCCTTCGGAGACAATGCGTCTTCCAGTCATCGAGACGGATTCGGAGGCTAAATGAGTTTCTCCGCCCACCGTAATGGCCTTCTCAATGAACCAGCGTCTAAAAGCTTTTCGAAAAGTCTTCAGCGCTGCCCGAATTCTTTAATCGTCGGGCTGGGAGACGTAAACAATGGAAAGGTGCGCCACTAGCATTTCCTTTTTTTTTGCGCATGTCTAGCGTCTCGCTCCGGGAGGAGGCCATTGACCGTGCCTCAAGGTTTCGTAATTTCGTCACCCTTACGCATCTCGGATGCGAGAATGAAAGTAGGCTGACAACTATGGAGATAAGGCTGTCATGAGGTAGGGAAGAGCGCAGGGCTGTAAAAAAAATTAAAATACGGATGCCCGTGTATCTGCATGTGCCTAGGCGTTCCACAAAAGTCAACCAGAACCTCGGAAACTAGTTTCCATGATCCTTAAAGATGAAAAATTTCCCAGCATCGACTTTATCATAACAATATAATTATGATGCGAAAACATGTACGGATTAGATTTTTTCTATTATGATTAACTTCTCCCACATCAGTGCCGACGCTCTAATATTCAATTTTCTATTACTTAACAAAAAATACGGGTGTAGAGGCAGGGATTAGGATAACCTAAAAATTTAAGACCTCACTTTCCCAGGTTTCTATTGCAACGTGACACATTTTTTTGAGTGGAAATTTCAGGCTTGGAAATAATCACAACACCAAGTACTCATATTTTTTAGCTAAAAATAGTGACTCAAGAGGAATGGGAGACTCGCAGTGAAGGTAAAAATTAAGTCTGACAAAATCTGCTTCTTACATCGATTAATTGTGATACCCTAAGCCAAAGTATCCTCGTGACACCCACGGCATAAGACAGGGAATTAATACGCATTAATTCATAAATGACCATATTGCATGGCATCTGACTTGGCACTGGCATGCACGATATTTATAGAATGGCATTATTAGCATTAACAAGGAACAAGACAGTTATAGTCTTCTAATTGCGCTGATTTACATAGAAGAGCGCTGAAATGAATAGTAATTTGCAAATTAGGCAACCGTCAACTTTCATGAAAAAAAATTTCCACAAGCGAATGTTATCTAGGCAAGAAAACTAGGCTAGTCAGTAATCATATCAGGTCATCTATAAACCGGTACATAGGTTACGGGATAGGGTTGCATTAGCTATGGGTCACTGGCATTGATTTCTTTAGATGGAGTTCGTATTCTCATTAATTTTTAGGTGACGACGCATGCCATTTGAAATGAAGTAAGTACTAAAAAGGTCCCCATGGAATGAAATCAATAATTAATTTGCCTGACTCAGTTAAGTTTATGGTAAGAAAACTAATTAATTAAATCAGGAATATCGGGTCCTCTACAAACCCTGAAGTTCAATAAACAGAATTAAGAAGAAAATAGTGTGTCTAAGGTTATTACCACGACACATAATCGTATATGTTTTTACTCGAGTAATACATCGCCACGACCACCCTAATGCACATGTCCTGCGGTCTTATACTTTCAATGCCACGATGAGGGGGGGATGCCACTGACCTGAAGATCCCTCCAACCGCGCTTGCCCCACGCAGACCTCAAGTCCGCCCATCCCCGCTTCCCCCAGCCGTGCTGCATGTCCGCCCAGCCCCGCTTCTCTGCCGACAGGGTCCCAGACCCCTGGCCGTGCTGGTCCACCGCCGACTCGACGCTCCCTCCGCCGGAGGGTCCGGCACCGTCGGCCGGCATCATGGCACCCGCCGACGGGGGCATCTGCTCCCCGGGCGAGGAGGACTGGGACTCGGACGCGAGGGCCGTCGCCGCGAGGATCAGCGGGATGGCGTGCAGGAGGAGGAGGCGGGCGGCGTGGGCCGCCGGCGACGGGGGTCGCGGGAGCATCGCGACTGGTGGCTGGCCTCTCTCCCGGCGAAGGGTCGGAAGGGGTCGGACGCTGTGGACAGAGGAGAGAGAGAGACGGAAGGGATAATTTCCTTGCTGTGAACAGTCGGCGCTCCAAATCCCTGTTGAGTAGAAGATTTCTTAAAATCAGGGTTCGGTTTGATGGGAAAGGAGACTAGGTAAAGGTACCTGCGATAATTAGGGGTAAAATGCCAGGAAACGGGAAGGGAACATTTATGGCATTAAATAGCATAAAGTCTACATCTACATCTACATGATACCCCGCAAGTCGCCGCAAAGGCGTGTGGCGGGGG
>LYUA01000175.1:38064-50587 GCA_002093875.1 Calopteryx splendens
GTGGAGAGGGAGGAAACCAGAGATGCCAGAAGAGGTTTGGCAGGAGGGTTGGAATGGGGTGGACAGGAGGTGGGGGAGAGGCTGGGCTCGAGACGTCGCGAGGGGGCTCTCCTTACTTCGCCGGATTCACCACGGAGTTGGGGAGGGGGAGAGGGAGGGAGGCACTACGCACTCTTTTCACTTTCCGCCAGGGGAGGAAGGTCCTTCAGCCGCGCTCCTAGGTGTGGGCTCCCGACACGGCTCGGCGTGGTGCAACCCGCTGCTCCACCCTCCTCCGGGAATGGAAGGGAAAACGCCAACCCTTTGACTTCACGCTCCAGTGGCGCTATTCCGTGACTCATTAAGACACGTGAGCGAAATTTTTCGGTTTGCTGTCTTTCTTAACGACTTGCTAGCGAAGAGGCGAGGCCCTAAATGCTCGAGACTCCGTCATCGCCGAATGCAGCGATTTCCCGTCGCTGTATCCTTCTATAGAACGGGAGAATATGGTTCTATAGGCGTGATCGATGTGATTGAGTATTTCCATGCGACGACTTTCTTTACCGATGGGGTAGAGAGAAATCCTTCACGAGTTACACATTAGTGCTAGTAGTGAAGTACACACTTATGAATCCAAAACCTGATCTTTAATTGAAGTGGATGAGCGTGGATTGCAGGCTTTTGATACGTGGGCATGGAGAGGAATATAAAAAAATATGTTGGAAGGAGGGAAAGACTGGCGAAGTAGTTTTGGAAGCAAAACTATGGAATCCGAAGAAGGTAGAATAAGTGAGAGGCGGCGATGTTGGGAGGGAGCGGGACGATTAAGGCCATAAAAGAAGGGAGAATGTCAGGTAAGGGGAGAAGAGGGAGGAAATGCTCTTTAGGCGGAATGAAGGACTGAAGAAGAAAATGATTAAGGGTAAACAAGTCCACAGGAAACGTAATACATTATAGTTGTTAGTACCATCTAAAACCTACCTTACAAAAATTAGATAACCTTTGATGATGAACCTACAGGTATGTACGTAAATAGTGTAGTTACGTCTTAATGTCCACACACATACGGGAGAATTGCACTGAAAAGTCTCTGACCACTCGTCCGAGAACCCTCAGCTTCTGTATTGGGGTGGTAAAGTTAGTGGGAATTAGAAATAAGGGGAGGTGTTATGTTTCCCCCGTCTCAGAAGCAACGTCACGCGGGAAGGAAGGATTTCGACGGAGATAAAGCGCCGAACGGATCACGCTTAAAAGGAACTCAAGAGGAAGACTTAACCATTGTGCCAAAGGAACATACCTGCGGCTCAGGTGGCGAAAACATGATGGGTGAAGTGTTACACTCAATGGATCAGAGACATCGATCACTGGAAAAGCGGATCAGAAGAAATAAGGAACCCTCGTAGCCTGGTGTCGAGGCGGATTCTGAGGACCGAGTGGGGATGTTAAATGGTAAACAAGATTAAGGGAAATACGAGAAAAAAAGAGAAAAATGCCACATTGAGGCTCCGCATAGAAGAAAAACCGAATTCATTGGGCACATAATGAATGTATTATGAACATAGTAGAAAGTAAAAATAAATGAAAAGGTCCCGTGAGCAAAACCAGAGGTTAAATACTTGATCAAAATATAATGTGACGTAGGGTGGAAGAGCAATCGGGGCATTACAGAATTAGGATTGGTTGGAGTGGAATGGAGAGCTGTATGAAAGAAATCTTTAAACTGAGCGACTCGTGAATGGATCCTTAGTGAAAATATATTTCGAATGATTCGAACAATTTTTCTTCTAGGCCCACCTGAGTGAATATCATCGCCTGATTGCATTTCATTTACAGTCGCGAACATATTTCTATGACTTATATCCCACCCACATTATCGTAGGATATGGAATTTATTCAGACCTACTTGATAAATTTGTCGGAAAGATTCGCTCGGGAGTGGACTGAGTGCACACAATCCACTCATTAGGGCGTTGAGCTTTACAAGGGCAGTAAACGCAGTTCCACGATTCATCTCATCTGTCATTCAATTTAGGGAGAGGTATGATGAATATCCCCATGAATGTCTCGGAACACATTTTTAAAACTTGAAACGTAAGCAATCGGCAAACAAGGTCAAAATAATTCAGTTATTTTGAGATAAGGGGTTCATAAGAAAGTTTGTAAGGACCCAGGTCGATTGTAAGGGGGGCAACTTCTAATCAGAAGGACGGATGTCGGTAAGAAATCAGAAGATTTCACACCCCCCTCTATGTCCTTCCTTAAGGGAACTAACTAATGCAAGAACGTTGCAACATCGTTTAAAAAACTTATATCCACACCAGTAAAATTTAGATGAACTCGAGATGTTATTTCAAAGAGAATTAATGAGGACTTCGTACTTATGTTTCAGTTGATAGACATTCATTTCGATATCAACGATTTTCGAGCATGTAATTTAATATTATGAACAGGGAATCCATAGCTTTCCCGAGAGAATTTTACTATTTTCCACAAGACAGTTAATGATAATACTTAGATCAGAAAGACTAACATATTAATGGTCTATGGCTAAAAATAATGTTGCAGTATTTATGCAAGTTACGCATTTTAACATTCTAACCATGGTTTTTAATGAGTCTTTCATCTCTTTTGACAGATGTGGTAATCTTATATGCAACGAAATTTCTGTATTTGGACTTTTTTTCCAAATACTGAGCAAATACCATGATTTTTATAAATTAAGTTTAAGAATATTTCATCTTCGCAGAATTTGAAATATAATTAAAAGCTACAATTTCGTAATTTTAATGTAGACATAGAGAGAACAATGTATCTTTCGGGAAAAAGTCACTATATGAACCATGAAATTACATGGAAGCTCGTGAAACATGAAATAGCTTCACGGCTTGAAAAATAAATTTCCATTGACAAGAGGGAAAATTGCGTTTCTAATTGCATGCAATGTTTCCAATTCCAATTTCCAACAAACACTGACAACCGCTAAGTAGTGAAATGCACCCTAGTGGCTGAAGGCAGTGCCCACCTTCACGCCTGATCACACTAAGTTTTCAGGAATAGTTGTCTTTTCCATATTAGAACCCCTTTTATTTCTCTTGCTTGGAGTTTTTTTTTAATTAATGGTTATCTACCGGTAAGGGTTGGTTTCTGATAGACACACCCCTACAATAACCCTCTTTCTTGGATAACAGCCGATATTAAAAAAAATATTTTGTAATGAGCCTAATGTAGTTCATTAATCCAAGAAAATAATATACATTTTTCCTGAAATATTTGATACTCTAACAATTACATTTTGTACCAGAAATATGGTCAACAGTCGGGAGTTTAATGAGAGATTCATAGAATATACCCATCTTTTCATCGTTTATTCTCATTACAAACGTTTTCTCATGAAGCTCGAGGTAAATAATCAAATGACACACAGAAATGTCAAAGATAAATGACAATTGACGGGTACACCAACCTTTATTTTTTTTTAATTTTGGGTAAATGGGAAGTGCTCGCGAAAGAAATCGCAGACGATGATGAAATTTTCCGTTTTAAATGTCTGTGGGACTCAACCATGTTCTATTTTATGATTACGAATTGTGGACGGGAAGAACGTGTTTCAACGCGTCATCAAACTCTACCCAAGTCAATTTATCTCAATTTATCTGGGCAGTCTATTCAACCTGTATATTTTGGGCGCGTAATAATACCTTCTCTGGAGCCATAGGTATACTAGAGCCTTCCCTATCCATTTCTCTACAAGTCTGATCCCTTCGTGACTGGGTGTGCTCACGTCCTAGCTCTTCAATACCCCGTCCCAATTGTGTGCATTAAGACACACTATGTACCCCGATTTTTTAGTCGAAGTTTGGCCCTGGTGACCAAAGATAAACAACGGAAATTCGAAAATTCATTGTGTGAATATGATGAGTGTATGCGACTCATCGATCGACCAATTGCTTTCAAACTATCTAACTACGCGTAGAACTATTCTCATTTTGGACTGAATGAGGAGGGGGGTATGGAAGATGCACTGAAAGAGCCCAGGCTCAGAGCCCAGTCTTGCTCGGAGTATTTTCTTTTCATTTTCCGAGAACTTGTTTTAATTCTAATACTATCTAAGAAATTGGATACCGGAATCATTCAATTTCAAACACGGATGGGAATAACTTACGTTGATGTTGGAGGAAGAGCGACCAGGTAGCTCTTTAACTTAAAAAAATAAAAAAAAGAACTTCTCGATGGATTACTGGGATTAATTTCACGAGAAAATTCAAGGCAAAGGGAAATCGTGTTTTTCTCAAAGAAAAAAATATCGCTGACAATTTGTATTCACCTTTAAATCTTTCAATAATGATCTGGAACTCTCCCAAAAAAGGTGCCAGAAGTTATTTGCACAGATATCCAGTGATGTTAAAAACTTCAAATAGGCATGTATAGACATCTATTTTTTTAATACATAACACGAAATATCGTCCAATTACGCTAACTAATTGCTAAAATAATCAAAACCGAAAAATTTAAGAGTAGCAGCCAATACACGCGTACTCACTTTAGTTTTTTTTTAATCATTTAAGTATACAAATTCGTACGATAAGAATTACGAGAAGCAGGCGGTGGATGAAAGAACTTGGATCACTTAACAGACGACGCACTCGAGAGAATTTATTATTACGGCGAAGGGATCCTCATTAGTCACGGCTAAACTGCAAAAAGACAAAATCTCCCTCACCCCAAACACAAAGGCACTAACCAACCGAAACATAAATTACCCGTTTGAGCATTATTCACCTCTTTTAACTCGCTGGATCCACAGGACAAGAGTTTCCGCATCGCTTGCACTTCACTCGGAATCTAATTACCTACTGCCTCTCTCTCGGCCGAATTACATTCCTGAGTGCCGAAATACGCCGCCTCTCTCTCCTGCTGCCTTTGTCCTTTAACATAAGCAGCGTTAGCTTAGGTTCCAAAATTAAACATTCGTCCATTAAATCTCTCCTTATCTCTTTTAACTTGGGCGACGCATTCGTCGAAATGGGCGAGACAGTTTAAGGGCAGACGTGTCGCCCTTGGAATCGAATAAACTCGTTTTTTTTTTAAATCCCGAAGGTATTTATTTCTCCAGGGCAATATTTTTCCAATTTCTTTTTTTTTAATTGAAGGGAGGTGGATAAGGGGAACGCCTGTCCGGGCGTAAAAGAGGGGAAATTACAGTAATCGTTTGGGTTATTGCGCACGCGGATTCCTTTAGCCACACCTATCGCGGCCGGATATATTTTCTCGCTGGTGCGATTTCAATCAGAATGAGTGGGTGACAGAGGCGGGGGGGCGGAGGGGGACGGGGAGGGAATGAGGAGGGGGACATTTAAACGACTCTTAAATGGACAAGGTGGAACTGCATCACGACCATTCAAACGACATTTTAATGGACGTGATGCAGTGTTTCTTAGAAAGCATTGGACCAACAAAATGTAGCAACGGAACAAACATGTTCCGTAAAAACAAGTTTGTTTAGCATTTCCGTTTCTGTTCATACATAGGTGAGTGTAATAATTATGATTTTTTTGAAACCTTGGTCGGCTAATATGCCAGTGAGGAAAATACCATTTATCAATATATTTCGACGTGAAACCAGCTGGAAGCCTGAAACTATCCTTTATAAAATATATAAATAAGATGCCTTGTGGAGTATATAAGCAAAATGGAAACAAGTTTTGTTATCGCCATTATGGGTCTCTAACTCCAAGGTTGATTTTTCTGCCTATTCATTTCCACTTCTTCTCTATTACCTAAATTCATAGGTACTTGACCTTCCGTTGTAATTCCTTCCCTCAAAAGACTCCTTCAACATGGCCTTTTGGTACATCATCGTGCCTCATGGTGAAGACAATTACTTTCCCTCTTCTCCTTGCAAGTGTCATGCATCGGGGTTTTAACTTCGCCGTTTTTTTTTGTCCATGCCCAATTATTTTGCGAAGTTCCAGAAATGCGTAAACGGTCGCGGATGGCCATGGAATCGACGGTGAATATGAGAACTGTGAGCAAGACTAACGAGCGAGGCTTGAAAATGCGGGTTCGCAACCCGGATGTCATATTTTTTTCCTTGGAATTTCGCCAACCTATGCGTTCATCTCTACATGTTTCCTTCTCTGTACTTTCTTGCAATAGGTACGTCCGAAGGGAAAAAGTAAATGTTAAGGAAATATGTAAGGGTAAGTTAAAAGGGCTGAGAAGATTTTAGATAGGAAAATGCTACAGGGAAACGTTTTATATGGAGAATAAATTAAACGGCTGTACCGTGTGTTGAAAGTTAGAATAAATAAACTTGAATGTTTATGTGAAGCATTGAACTACAGCACAAGTTGAAAATTTGCAATTTAAAGAGGGATAAGTAACTTTGTTGCTTCTTTTACTGTGGAAGGATTCCACCTTGCCCGTTGGCAATGGTCAAAGAAGGAGGATGTACGCACTTGCAGTGCACATGAGGCTAATTGTAT
Source organism: Calopteryx splendens (assembly GCA_002093875.1). Taxonomy (NCBI): domain Eukaryota; kingdom Metazoa; phylum Arthropoda; class Insecta; order Odonata; family Calopterygidae; genus Calopteryx; species Calopteryx splendens. Next base: position 44,529 of record LYUA01000175.1, read on the forward strand.
AATGGGTGTTTCAAAACGGTAGAGGTCACTTGCGAGGATGTCCTTAAATGCGTGAATATAGTGTAACTTAAAATAATGCCAAATTTATGCATATGCAAATGAACGTATCCTCAGTTTCCTCCCACTTTGTCCTTAGGTCAGAATAAAGTATTAATGATAACCGTCTGGACTCAGCCTTTACCCAACCAAATACACCCTTGGCAAACAACGGGATGTATTAAAATACATGGTAAATTTACTATGTAAGTCTTTAAGGCACCAGTGAGCGATATCTTCATATGATCATCTATTACACTTAAAATTATTTGTTTAAGAAGATCTCTAATTAATTTTTAAGTAAGCTAAAACTATTAAACGAGGTGAGGATGAATTATTTGTCTTTTCTACTCTTAATTACGCTCGCTGGAACATCCTAAGTTGACTCTACTGCCCCTTCCCTGCACAGAAAACATTTCCATTTTACCGCACATAAATATTTACTCAATCACATAAACCCTCTTTCTAAAATCAAATCATATTTCCTTTCCTAACGTATTTTTGTGAGCCACTATGAAAAAGAATTCACCGATAAAACATCTAGCTAAAAGTGTCTAACCTATTTATGTCAACACTTTTTCATTATTATAAGTGCATTATTAGATATTACTATGCTTGTGATTGCTTATTACTTATTAGAACAATATAAATTAAATGCCGTGGAAGGAACCATACCTACGGGAATATGTAGTTACATTCATTCTACACTCGGACTTTGTATAATAAAATATGAGGTGGACATGGGCTCGGTAAGAAGCATCATAAGCGCCAATTACAACACGTTCTTTTCTATTTCAATAATTTGGTTTGAATATTGAAAGGGGAGGGGAAGATTTTTTAAATATTTGCACTGAGACTTAAGGAGACTGTGGAGGATATCCTTTTGTGTTTATTCGTCGTCATTAACACATAATTCCGTTTTATAAAAGCGCCATTTTAAGAGCTAAGTTCACAAACACATGCGGGCATGTTACTTTCCTTGGCCATTTAGCCTCACCAATCGTCTGAAGTTCGTGCCTGCCATTCTTGCCCATCTGTCGACTTCGTGTAGCGACCCGAGTCTCAAATTTGCCCACTTGGGTCTACAGATGAGTTTGGCATTACGGTTTTGGAATTCGTTTCAAGAGGCGGTCGTTAGTAGGTCGACGCTTGGCATCGGCCGTCGATAATTGATGATATCCAATGTCGACGACAACCTGCCTTAAGATAATGCCGACATTTATCGGCCTTCTGCGGCGGCCCTTTGTGATACCGTGGTGTTTTTTTTATTTTAATATTTCCCCCTCATCACGGGGGGACGGGAACATCAAAAGAGAATAGAATGGACCGTCAATCTCCGTCGAGACTCGGGTGTTACTTGTCCATGCCCGTTGACGCCCACCAGGATCGGATCTTGGTCGAGAGTTTACACTAAACGTGAGAACGCAAGTCCCGCTCTTCTTCCTCCTCATCCTAATCCGGTTTTCGAATTCGTGGAGACCATAAAAAATACTGAGGTCAAACGAAGAAATATGAACCAAAGGGAACTATTTTTTTTACGGGCTAAAAGTGGGGAAATTAAGAGAAAGGAAAACGATTTTTACTGCTCACATTTCCCATGCTCGCCGATAATCCTCGACCACTAATACCACAGTGACAAACCCTGAAGGTTGGTTTTTATTGTTGAGGATAGGGCTCACCTCTACCCTATAAGGTGGGCCCTAATAACCCTAGCGAGCCGGTTCCTTTCCCTGTCCCGCAAGAGGTATGTATTTCACAAAGTTCTGGGATCCAGGAATCGCACGCTCCCTCTAACAACAAATAAACGACGCTCCGCGCAATCAGAGCTCGTCATGATTACAGTCTGAATCCATACAACCCGAGTCTCAAATTTTCCCATTTGAGACCCTAAAATCTCCTTTATTTGACTTGTCAAATAAATGAGATATTACGGTGCAACTAGTAGGGAGATATGATTGGCGGGATATCTCGTTAACTGCATTTCCTAGTTTATTTCTCAGCGAGGGAGGAAATATTTTACTATTATTGCGCGGCCCTGGTACCCTCTCACTCACCTGAAGGACACCCGAGTACTAGTCTCTGGATGTCTGGCGCCCGGAGTAAAATACATGAAAATGATGAAACCATATTTATTCTCTTCTGTCCATTTCCTTCCGACTTTTTACCTTCCTTAACTATTCATATTTTGCTCAATCTTTCGTATCCATGCACCGAAATCCTTCAACAGGATTAGGAAGAACTCTAAACTTGCCAAAAAAAATAAACTAAATAGTTTACCTTTGGCTCAAATACTAGAATACTCAGGAACAGTAGAAGAATATTCGAACCAGGCTATCGGCATCTAGGCGCCAATACCTAGAACTCTGGCCACGTACGTGAGAATCCTACACCAGGCTCTGGTACCAAGGTAGCAGTGCCTAGTTTTCTTGCCCTAGATAACAACCCCTGAAATCTATTATAGGTACACCTTATGTCAATAAAAACTTGGGATTGATAAAATTCTTGCCTTATGTGATGGCACAGGGAATCCGTACACCAGGCACTTGTTTTCTCGTATAAGATACCAGCTCATGAATTGTACCCATAACCATAACTATTTATATGACACCTGACGTATCTTTAGGTGCTATCATGCCTTTACAGGGAAGCAATAAATAATCGAAATTTATGGCATCTGCCTAACGCTTGATCAGTGGCATTGAAACGACTGAGGCCAAATTATGATAATCGGAAGATTGTTATAACCGCTAAGACTGCGTTCCAAATAAAAAATACAAACAATCCTTAGTTTTAAAAATGTATTAATGTAATTTTTGACTGCTTGAGAAAAGCATGGTTAAAAATGTCCCACCGATATGCATAAATAATATTAAAAATATAGAATGATATATCCCCGATAAATACATATTGCATAGGGAGAAAGAGGGATACGGTCGGCAGCTGAAGTAACTTGCACCATTAGGAGTAGGCGGGCAATGAGGGGATTTCATTTCAGTATGGGAAGTAAAGGTGAATGAAACTCGGAGTACCTACTAATTAGTACCAATGAAACTCGACATGTGCTCAACGGATTAACGTACCATAGGAGGGTGAGAGTGCCGCACTTAAAAAAAAGGCCACCCACCCCCCCTAGAAGGGATCGGAACACAAAATACGTTTGACACGACCAACCTCCACAATCCCGAAACTTCACAGGAGTTGAATCGCAAGAACGTAGGTGCGTACCCACTCAGCCGGAGTCAGCGCAGACGATGCTCCACGGCGTGAACTCGGCGGGCGGTTTGGCACTCGCACGCCGATAGCAAAATAAAATAAAAATATTCCCACAAACACCAGCCAAGATTTGCAGACGATCAAGCAAAAGTTAGTCAGACAGCCAAGGTCTGTGGAGCTATTACTGTTTTACAGAAGCGATGCATGAAGAATTAATGCAAGTATGACGGTTAACCACAGGGAAATAAATAAAAATTAAAGTAGGGCACGTGGAACATTTCAGGAATTTGGGGAGCGCTTTGGAGGAATATGGGCATAGTGGTGGGGGACATTAGAAGAAGAATTTCACTGAAGAAAGGACCATTTTCAAGAAGGAAATTGATGACTGATACGTGACGTAAAGACGGAAAGAAATGACTAGTACTGCCTTAAAAATGGAGAGTAGCGCTGCATGAAACCGAAAGCTGGTCTTTGAGGCAAGAGAATAAAGAAGCGTAAATTGGAGACTTTTAAGATGTGGATGTGGGGAAGAATGTAGAAGGGAGCGGTGAACGGAGAGGATGACCAAAGGCGAGGATTTTAGCACGGTGGAAAAGAGAGGAAGTGGGGATATTGAGATGAAGTGGCATGTTCTATGTGGGGTCGATGATAAAAGGGAGATTGAGTATGGGCAGAAGACGAGGAAAAGAGTAGGCAGTAGGTTTTTTTAGAAAGCATGGAGACAGAGAACTGAAGAAGGAATAATTCATTACCTATCTAAAAAGAGGAAGTCCAAGGGTTGTGTAATCCTCAGTAGTTCGATCGTAGATGGTGACCAACAAATGTCTGACTCGAGAGAGGGTGGGAGGAAGGGGTGGGTGGCTCATCCTTGGTCACCCTCGATATCCCGCCTCTCGAGCGGAAAAATGGGAGTCGAGGCTCGCCGCCACCCGATCGCGGGTGGGTTGCACACATCGGCGGGGCGCACTCGGCTTGCCGTTCATTCATCCATCGGGGCGTCATCCCGGGGGCCGGGGAGGGGGGTTCGCGGGGAACGAACCGCGGCGGCCTTGACACGTCGGGCGTCCCCCACGCGCACTTCCCGCCTCCCCCCTCATTCATCCTATCCCCCACCCCCACTCCCTCGAACCCCCTCCTCCTGCCCCTCCCTCCCGCCATCCACGTCATGCTCATTCAGACATCCATCCACTCGTGAGATCGGTGCAATTCGAGGGTGCGATGCATCGGCCGTCGAGTCGCACGCCTTCCGGGTGCTCGGGGAACTGGGGCCGCACGCAATGCGTTTCAGACGTTCTCGATTGAGACTCCCCACGGCGCGATGGTCAAATCACGCGCCGGGAATAGTTCTAAAACTGATATGAGCTCTTGATCGATACACTAAACCCAAACCGTCAAAGATGAATTTCTCCTTATAGGGAGGTCCTCAATGGCATCCCGTAATTATTTTATTAAAAATGAAAGTACGAGCGGATAAACCAGAGCAGATAAGTCAGCTTAACTATTTATAATGTGTCCTTAGAAGATGGCGGGCAGCGTGCAACGGACATTAGAGGAAGAAAAAGTGGTGGGATGATGTAATGAGAAAAAGTATCATGATGAAGGACGTGAGAGAAGTGAGAGTGTTTAAAGGATCGGAGAAGTTGGCATAAGAGATAAAGGATTTTGAATGGAATACGGGTGTAAGCGCTGTGGCGCTGTATAGGGTAAAAAGGGTTTAGGGTGTGCTGAATTGATTCAAAAGTTTTCGATGATACGTAACTATTTTCAGGATGCGTTCAAAATCTCAATCAATCTGAATATAGTTATCTGCAACACTAAGAATTTCTAACACTTGGTACTACCATATCGAAATAAATGCAATATTGAGTCTTCTTCCAACCAACGAGAGATTGAAAATATGAAGAGTAATAAAACTTAAACGATTACTCCATCGCTCATAGCATGGATTAATCTTCTCGGGAGTTCACTAGAATCTATTTAACACGAGAGATGTATCCAAAAAGGGTTCAAGAAGAAACAAAAAGACCAGAGAAATGTCGATGCTTTTCATGGTGAGGTGTCGTTGATAAAACAAGCATTGAAGCAAAACTAAAAGCCAGTTTCGACGTGTTCACCTCTGCCGTATTTCACGGTGTGCAAACGACGGAACAAATTTTCCTCGGTGCGAAAGGAGGGTTAGCAGAGATTAACAGATCGGCTACGAAACCTCACCTATGGCCCTGAAATTTCTGCTCGACTCTCTCCCCAATAAATAACGTCACGAAATATCGCCGAAAAAACAAAAAAAAATCGATCGCAAAGGACCGAAATTGACTCTCTCGCGGGCACTTTGTCCATCGCCGATGGCCATCCACGCCTCGTTTCGAACACGACGTCGTAATTCTGATCGCGCCCGGGGAAAAAAAAAGAAATAAAACAAAACGCGGGTTGATTGCCAACCGAAACGACACACGGGCTGTCGTCGCATTGAAATGAAACGTCAAATGGGCAACTACGAGTTTTTCCTCCCCCCCCCCAATCCTCTCCCGGCCTCACAACACCCCTTTTTTTCAAGCTAAAACTTTTACTGTTCCTCCCGACCGAAGAGAGGGGGAGTGGCGGAGAGCACTCCGGATCACATTATAGGTTAAGTCTTAAATGGAGAAGTCTGAGAGGAATGAATGGCCAACCGTCTGTCTACTCATAAAGGGACCCTCTCCCTCCCGACCCACACACTACCCCCTTCTCCATATTTGGCGGACCGGGCGTCCCGCAACAGCTCCTCCGCGCATCCGGTGCGTGTCGTTAGGGTGGGGGAGGGGGAATGGCGG
>LYUA01000175.1:135031-145367 GCA_002093875.1 Calopteryx splendens
ATGTCTCACTCCCAAGTCCAACCCTTTTCACCCGAAAAAAACAGGGCGTCTCTCTTTCTAAATCCACGTCTCTCTCCCGGATTCCTTCGCCATCTCTTTTTGTAATTCTCTTCCTCATCAACTTAAAAATTTGTGGTTCGCTGAATGAGCGAATTGAATAAAATTTTCTATAATAGAGTTATTAATTTTTACCAAAGCATGCTCACAACGCTAAATGCTAAAATATTGTGCATATTGAAATTATAATTAGAAGTTTTACTCATTTGTTAATGAAAATCAAAGTGCTTTTAATGACTTTTCAGTTCCTGACCTTTCATTCCATATTTGTCTCAAAAGGCACATGGCATCATAAATGATTGTGATCGTAAATTCAGGGCGCTTACTCATCTTTTAGTTTCATCCCGTCTTTCGCGTTTTTCCCGATGAACATGCCATCCGTTTTCCCCTTCATCTCACAGGTGTTTGTGTAATGTGATTAGGCACTTCGTTTGGTGAATCATTCATCACTGCACGGGCCACTGCCATTGCCGAAGTCCGCTCAGCTGCAGTTTCGGTTTTGCCAGGGCTTGTAACCGCGTGGGCGGTGTTATGTTTCCTAGTCGTTCCTGCAGGCAGCACCTTGTCTTTTTGTTTGTTTAGATTGGTCTGCTTGTACTCGGTTGGATTGGAAAAGAACCCACGCAGCTAATTTGACCTTTCTTGAGGGGGGGGAGGCACCCCTCACCCTCGACACCTTCCTCTTCCCCACGTGCCCATATCACCAGAAATAATTTCCCATTGTTGCCTGCTCTAATTACTTGCATTTCAGCTTATGTTGTGTGTTTTATTTATTTTAATACATAGATACTACATGGGCAAAAAGGTTTTAATTAAAGGACAGAGGGACTAATAAATATTCTATTTTTTGAAAAGGGTAAAGCGATTTAATTTTTAGAATAAATTTAAAATTTATATAATGCATTTATCAATCAAATGAGTAAATATTATCGACTGGAGAACATTGGAGAAAATGTTAAATATTAATAAAAGTTAATTTTAAATGAAGTAGTCAATTTTCTAATTGAATTGTAAGCTGTGGCTTTGGGTTACGACAAGGCGTCTCAAATGTAGCTACGCGTGAATTGTTAACACATATTTTTGCAAGTAATTGGTTCGCATAAGAGCGACTACGGCGTACAACTTGAGTACAGTTGTTCAATGTGCGGCAATTGAGTGGGATCCTTCGCAGAAAATGTAATAAAATCAAGTGAGACTCAGACAATTAGAACGGTATAGGACACTCAAGATTAGTTGAATAATGACGGGCGAGGGAATTATCATAGCTCCACGTTTTACTTATCGGCAGATCAGACCACCCGGATACAAAAAAGGAAACAGACTCCTGTACGGACGGATTTAAACATCACTTCATCCCTCGTGTTGTTATAAAAAATTCCGCAATCGCAGCAAATCTCCGATGTTAAATATCACAAGAACTCTGATCGGAGAAACTACCTATTTTGTAATTATAATTTCAAATTCCAAATACATTCCACGAAAAAATCACCTTCACTCGAAATTGCATAAAAAACGCGAGTGGTCTAATAAGTAATCCAATCCACACGCTCCCGTGACGGATAGCAGGGTATTGCGGTAAGATAGATGCAACTTCATGATCCATGCTCTGGCATCCATAGCAATTGGCGCGCGCCGTCTCATGTGTAATCTGACACCAATAGAATAGAGGTACAGTCACACGTCACCCAGTCTTCCTCACATGAGTTTATTTATGTTCCCTTTCCCTCCTCTCTTGCTATTTCCATCAATTTTTCCCATCTCCAAATGTTCCCTTTCGTGCCTTTGCCTTGTAATCGTTGAATAGTGACCCCAGCCCCACCACCTTCAAATTCCCTTGTCATACCTGTGTGTAGGACAAAGTTTCGCCCCACGGAAAGGAGAGGCGTGGACAAAGATTTTCCCTTTGTCATTGACGGAGCGGAGGAGGTGACATTTGAGTCCGGCATCGTGAATTCAAATCACGCCTGAGGGTCGGCCCATGCAAAGTGCGGCAGTTCAGCGCTACGTACATTTGAGAGTTGGCGCACTCGGGGGACGATGAGTCACCGCGAAGTCCTCCCAGGCATTTCCCCTCCTGCCCACGCTGAGCACGAGAGCAAAGCGACACAGAGCCGTGGAAAGTGCTCCGCTCGCGGGGCGAGGATGGCATGCAAAGGGGGGAGCACGTACCTATGGAGAAGCCGAGAAGATTCCAACCTTACACTGTAATTCCGATTACGAACACATTGCAATCAACTGAAAAACATGATAAAAGGTGGGGTCGTGACACCCCCTGCCACACACCCCGTGGCAGCTCGCGGGGTTTCAACGTAGAGGCGCAATCGACGCAACATTCCGCGATTCGGCACTCGCGTGTGATGGTCACAGATTTTATCGCGAGGTTGTACGGACACCTCCCACGGATGTAGAAAAGTGGAATCCCGGCTGTGGAGGAGAGTATCATTAATACTAAGCACACCGACAGTTTTTTGTCGTGATAGTGAACTGTGTGAGATCAAAACGAATCCTTGAAATGATTGGTTCGCAAGTGAGCCTACGAATCAAATTTTTTTTAATGCCCTGCCTAATAATGTAGTGTGGCAGACAGTAGTGGAGACATATCTCGCGTGATTATGTTCTGGTCTATCGAAATTCCTTCCTTTTTAGCCATTATAGGTCATTATTAAATTTTCTTTTCGTACTGGAAATTACAATCATTATGAAAATAGACAACAAATAAGGATGAAAAAGTTATGCGACTAGTTTCTTTTAATTTTATTTATGGTATCTTTATTCAATATGCCAAAAAAAAGATCAACATATTTTAGATGATATATAAATTGCTCAATTTGTACGAGGATTTTAAGATGAGAAAAGATTGAAATCCAGAAGGTCAATGACCTGATTTTCAATCAATTGATACCAGAAATAGAAGATATGATGGATTCTCATTGTAAATATCATTTGACTCTTTGCAATTCTGATGCTCCCATCTCTCTTGCAATGAAAACTATTCCCAGTTCCACACCTGTCACTGATTTAGACGTGATCTTAAATGTCTCAAATTCATCACTATCATAAATCATCCAGTTTAAAAAGCAGTTCATCATCGAAATCAACCATTTCAAAAACGAAGCATCCACCTCCTCCCTGAACCTCCACCTTGAATGTTTACAATCCCAGGATAAAAATTTCCCATGATAAAATACACTTGACCCCGATCATTGTGCTAATCCTCGCGAATATCGAGTTTAAAATTACTCACAGGTTATCTTAAATCAAAGGTGTAGCCAGAAGAAGTTCCATAGATTTTAACGCGTTCCCACGACCATCACCCTGACTAGAGATATAGACCGACAAGGTGATCTCCGGCCTAAGTCTTCTCGCTGTCTTAACTGTGAGGCAAGAAACTAATGGTGAACTATGCCTACCTACTTAGTTCACCTTATTTATTGGCATGATACCAAGGCGGCGTTTCTGGATGAACAGACGGCTGGGTATATCGTTTGTTCCGTTAGTTGCTCGACTCAAGATAATATACAGCAACTGAAATTCAAGGCATACAAAGGTTTGAGGAGCGCTGAACTTAACTCAAGGTATTATCGATTATTTTGTTAAAAAACCCAAGATATTTCAAACAAGACCTAATTAAAAAATATGCTAGCAAATATTGAAATCGAAATTATCATACTGATGTAGCAAAACAAACCTATATACCTAATTGGTATGTTATATACCTAATTGGTAAAAATCGGTAATGAGATGCTCAAAAATCCATCAGTATTTGAGAAAAGTACTTGAAGACTTAATGAGAGGAAAAATAAATGCACACATTCTGAAAAATATTAGTTTAAATGACAATTACAATTGAAGGAAACATATACGGAGAAAATTGTAATAATGAATTACTAAAAGGTCATGTAGGACTACAGCGCAAGCAGCGCTAGGATAAGGAATGAAATAGCAAGCAAGATAACTTGGAGAGCTGATGCAAACCAATCCTCGAGTTGGCCAATCAAACCTTGAAAACGATACAGCTACTTCTCAAAGCGTATTGTGTTATTTTAAGAAACCATAGCTTACTATGGCAGACACAAGTTATGATAGATTATCTGGTGACTAAAATCAGTCAACAAAGAAATTTGTTGAAAATTTTCACGCAAAAAGTTTAAGATATATACAGGCTGCAAAAGAAGGCGAAAGATCTGCTGAAACGTCATGAGTAATATATTATGGCTGTATGCTGGCCGTATACCACGATAAACTTACTACACATGAGTTTTGCAGAGCCAATTAGACACACAACACACAAAACTCCCCTAGTCTTAGCTTTTTAGCACAGAAGTATTGGAAATAGTATGTATTTTATCTCATTTAATTCATATCGTAAATAGGATTTTGGCGTCACGGGTTATTAAATGGCTATTTTGACTCAGGAAAAATGGCAGAGTCTTAAGAGCACTTTTGCTTTTGGGTTTTTTTTTCTTCGCAAACAAGTTAAGAGGTAATTTCATGAAAAGATGCAGAACAAAGCCATGGATAGCCACTCAGGATACGGAGCGCAATCACCCGTCCTTCATCCGGATGGTGGATAAGTGGAGCGGAAGATCGAGGAGCAGCAGATGGATCACATTATTGGGACTTTGATTCAAAGCTTCTATGCCTTTCAATTGTTCCCAGGCAGAAGAGTGCTAAGTGCCAGGCTAATACGGCGAATGGGACGCTGCTTTAAAGGAGCTGTCAAAGCATTTCTGCTCTTCGTTGTTAAAGCTCTCTATCTCTTTTCGTCCTAAAAATCATGATTTTTTGGATTTTTCGAAGCTTGGGATTTGAATGAGGAATGGGAACGTAAACGTATTGTTTGCCACGACACCAGACTATGCAAAAAAATCTATTTACCCCAAGTTTCACTTCTCCACAATGGAAGGCTCATTTATGAAATAATAGCTCCAATATCACTCGCAATTATTCCTAGCGTGGTGTTTCAACAACTTAACCCCAATGCAAAACCTCATGCCCCACTTGAAGAAAAAAAGTTCGAGTTAAAAAAATTAATAATTATCTTACTTTTCTGGTGAGTTGAGATTGATACGAAAGATAAGTTAATAAGTGTGAATCGTATTTTTTTAAATCATTCCTAGGTTCTTTTTAGGCACTTATTCAGTCATAATTTGATTTTTGCGTGCATTGTAGGGAGTTTAAACTGAAATTATGTGATAAGAGTAGACGAATTCCACTCGGTTCCATCCATTGGTGTCTCCACTTATCTCATTGCCATTTCATCACTTTATCATCGTTTCGCCATTTTCAGAAAACGCATACTTATCACTCAGCACGGATGAAAAATAAATAATTTTATTGCTTAATTTTTACTTCGAAAATATTTTAGCTATTCAAGTAACAATTTCTTCATTTCCAATAGGAGCGACCTTAAAAATTCGATTAAGAATTACCATGGCCCGAAAATCCCTAAACATCTACATAAGTTAGTTTAGTTTTTCCCTTCTACTAAATCAACTTCTTCATTTAATACTTTCTCAAATGTTTTGAAATGAGATATGATATGCACGAATTAATACACTTCGGTGCAAGTACACAGGGATATACTTATGAGCAGCGAAAAATATAGGGAAATTCCCATGGCGAAATACACGTTTTGACGCCGCATCTAAGTATAATCGGAAATGTTTGACGCATGGAAATCTACGTTCTAGCTTTTAATACTATAAGTATGGAGATCATTAAAATCAATTCATCTACCGAGAGCTTCATTAGGTGGGGATTAGGTCACGGTCGTACTAAGCACTATGGCGTGTGTAATTGGCCCCTTGTTAGAAGTGTGTCACCTACCGTTTCCCGCCAAGTTTCAGTATCATGAAAATGAAACCGCTAGGATTTCAGCATATGGTGTCCAGGGGCACAAAATGCATTAAATCCTGGGACCCTTTGGTCATTTCCCAAGTGCGTGAAGGATCCAAAAGGGTGGCACAACGTCTTATAAACATATGATCGAGGCATTAAAATTGTTCCGAACTAAGTGCTTTGACGAAAATTACATATGATTTCACTATAACCAATCAGCTTAAATCTTCAACGGCTATCACGGATTCTTCCGACGAAGCATATAAATGAGGTTTCAGAGAGAGTATGATATTTATGACCGAAATTCTCAGCAAAACCATTAGAACAGCGGCCTTCAGAAACCAGCTCCTGGAGGATAGAGATGATCGTGAATTGGTAGAATATGACATTGCATGTGTAGAGGGAGAGAAACATATCAACTGATAGAGAAGAAAACGAAGTGCTGGATATGATAGTGGAAGAAAAGTAGCATTCAGGTGGAGACGATTTGACATACACAGAAATAATGGATGAAAGAGGTGCTGAGAGTAAGCGGGGTGCAAAAACTATTACTTATCTCGGGATGGAATAAAATTAGTTAAGCGGGGACGAGGGAGGATAGGAATGGCCATTTTGTGTGTCATGAAAGAGTAGAATGTATTAAGGCGCTGAAGAGCCTCATTAGTGCGCAGTGAAAAATGTTTATATTGTGCAAGGGTATTTACCAAATTCAAATTAAAATCAGGAATTGCAAGGGGCCGTTAAAAACCTCTCCCTACAATTCGGTTCAACCACGGAAATTAAAATCTCTTTTAGAAAAAAACTTTTAAAATTTTTCCTCTCCATTAACACCAAACTATTTGGGGCTAGGTTCAATTAACTATTTTTTGCGCCACTGAAAATACAAAAAACATAACGGCGATGGAAGCACAAAATATTGAAGAGGAAAAAAGTAACAGTATCAATGGGTAGCTACCCCGTCGCACGAGAGGAAGCCCTTGGATGCATCGACGGAAATTTAATTAAAATCAAACGGATGAAAACGTCACTTGAAAATAATTGACGGGGCGAAAGCAAACCGGCGAGCGTGCGACGAGTAAATCTCCAATCCACGGAGGAGGCGGTATGTGGGGTGGTGGGGGAAGGGGGGCGGAGGGAGGGGGATCCACACCGGCAGTCCGTCCAAAAACGAAATAAAAAAAAACATTATCCATTCATTCGACCGGAGCCCCAATAAGCGCGGCATTTAGTCGGACGAGTCCGCGCGCCGTGCCCACAAGCCTCCCTCTCCCAGTCGGGCGGGAAAGCGACTGGTTGGCCTGTCACTTTCACGAGGACTCTGGGGAGATCGCGAGGGGGTGGAGGTAGGGCGTACCCACGTCAAATAGTATATTGAATGCATAGTCAAAAACTGAGTTACATCTCCTGAGGGAGCGACGGAATATTCGCGGATTTCAATGGCGGGGCCTCGGTAAAATAAATGAAGAGCGGGAGACAACGAGTCGCTCCTTGAGAGTCATGAAAACAGAACGCATAACGTATCCCCGTCCTTTTTGGATGAATCTCGCTAACTGAGTAATTTAAACGCAGCTCCACGACACGGGTGGTAGTCAAAACCTCCACGGAGAGCTATGGATAGATGGAGTTATACCTTTTGCAATAATATAATTACACTCGTGCTCCATTTTAACTAGAACGGAATACTTACCTTCTTTCTCGGTGGAACGCTGATGATTCCATAACGGTCAGATTCAGAATGATACAAAATGTTCCCTATTTGGTTGGAATTACCTTCAATCTTGTACAAAGGTGACGAAGTTAGGTGCATGAGCAGTGTATTCATGTTATGACACACAGAAGTAGTTTTGATTCCTGCGTGAGAATCACATCATTATCAAGTAAAAGCACATCAAACGAATTTCATAATCTTAGACGTATCAGCATTGAAAAGTACCAGAAGCACCCCAATTTCATCTATCTCATGAAAGGCTTGTTAATGAATTAAATTGCTGTTATTTCATGCCTGCCTTTCGTGCATAGACAGGTTTAACGGACTTCAGAGAGAAAGAGACACCTTAACGACATCATCAATAAATTTGGAAGCAAAGCAACATTAATTTGTTTTTTATAGAATATTAGGCATGTTGAATGCGGTCTACTGGTTGCTTTTGGTCAAAAATAAAGGAATCATAAAATTTTTGCTGCAAAATACTTTTCATTTACTCAATATTTTAAACTTCCTCCTCGATTTAAGCATTCGTTGACTTGTACTATTGTACTAACGGTTTACTCTCTCTAAACATCACAACGGTAATGTCTCCACAGAAGTTCATTCAGTCAGAAATCGTGTTTTCCGCGTCCAGTTAGGATTTTGATTGCCTTCTGATTAATTTCTAAACACTAATAATAACTCAATTCCAAAATGCTGCATGCATTCAATCTGGTGGTGCAACGGCCATTCATGCTCATATAGATGAAGAACGAGTTTTTTCTTCTTACGAACGGCATCTGGTTCTGTTTTTCCTCCACACGTAAGACACCGAGAAGTTAGTGATTATTTTCTATGAGTTTCCTTTCTTTTAGGAATAGCGTAGTGGTTTATTTGCTTTGCTTTGTCCTTATCAAGCATTCCAGTCAGTAAGGGTATGACCAATTACATTTCTATTTGCATCTAAGAGCATTGCAGCAATACATACATTTATTTCCATAAGCATTCAATATGCCGAAATTCACTGCTTTCGTTTTTTTTTGAAAACTCTTTCCCTCATACCCCTCCCACTGATTCTGTAATGCACCAAATAACTACAGCAAATTCTAGCCCATTATGTTAAGTCTCATCATCCGCAAATCTATCTGAATTCAGCCGTGCTCGAATTCACCGATTAGGTGCCTAAACGCACCCTTCCAAGGGGGAAAGCCACCTTGGAGGTCGTCCGAATTCGAAGGATCAATTGATCGCCAAATTGAGACACCTACCTACTGTTGCCGTGAGTGAAGTGCATCCTTTCGAGTGCATCCTTTTTCGTAGACGTTTTGGAATTTGTACTCCCATAATTCGTGGCGTTTTGTTTCGAACGTAAAATAAAATATCATTTTCATGGTACCGTACTGTCAAATTCAAATACTTGGCTTACTTTGTTTAGTCGTACTTCCACTACGCCATGGTCTGCAAAATAGATTTCTTCTGAATTTGTCCTCCCTTCAGTCATCATGGCTAAACGGAGCATGCCGAATTACTGATGCCTAATTAATTCGGGCACAGCTTTATTAGGCTCCGGATCCTAAAATTAATCCTAAACGTATCCTACACCTTTCTACACATAACGATTTCCAGTAAAACATCACATTAGACTACTAATTACATTTATTTATGCTTTCATATATATTGCTTTCTACACTATGCAATACACCAAATTCTTTTTTAAATCCATGAAGTAAACAAACATATTTAAAGTTTTAAAAATGTATAATTTCCTAGACTAGAATGGCGTCATATGTCGCTCTTCGATACTTAAACCCAAATTAATCACTGTCTATGCAACCGTTTAATTTTTCCTCCAGTTCTTTAATTATTATCCTCATTAGTAAGTTTTCGAAAGAAATAAAAAAGGCGAATCAATGGTAATCCCCTTTCACTGATTTATTCTCTTTTTGTTTGGGGATTAAAATTGGTCTCAAGGAGTCGAGTTTAACTTCTTCCTCATAAATACTACGGAACAAATATTTTGAACGCCTTTCGTTTTATTTAAGGCCTCTGAGTAAATCTAGGAGGTCTATACGTGCCAAGTACTCCGATTGCCTACATTAAATATTTAATATGAATCCTAAGGCTAAAAGCCACTTTTAGCATAATTTTGTGAAAGCGACGTGAAATAAGGGAACTCAAAGTTCAAGTTGGAAAAAAGTAAAAGAAGAACTTTTTTCGCCCGGAACTAAGTCTTATTAAAATTTATTAATCGTCCTTATTCATCCACCATTTGATACAATGGATTCTATGTTTTAGCTTATAATAATATTTCATACTAATCTTATACTACAGATTACAAGAAGATTTTAAAACTATTGAGATAATGATAAACAATTATGTCATAACTCCTTTGTTGTCATATGAATAAGTTATTTGTATACAGTTATGCCACTGGTAAAAAACAAAATTCACTTAGTATTCCTTAACAATCATTTAAACAACTTTTGTTGTATTAAAACAGCGTGATATAAACATGAATCTCCTTGGTACCCCTCGAGGATTCTCTGAGGTTCACCACAATATCTTTTCTTCATTAATAATAACTACACCCCACATCATGGTCAACAGCCTACGCATAGTGGGAGGGCTTCTGTGCTTTGATGACCACTGGAGCAGTGCTGGTAGGAGCTTGAAAATTGCTTCTGGTAGAGTCACCCATGCCAGATAGGCCGAAGGGTAGGAGCCAGACGAAAGTTAGTCCACGCAGCGTCT
>LYUA01000175.1:157756-172505 GCA_002093875.1 Calopteryx splendens
TATATATATATATATATATATATATATATATACACACACATACATATATAGATATGTGCATGCACATACCCATATTAACATATTTATTTAATTTCCTATGACTTAGGTCTCGCTTTACAAAAACGAGAGTATTTCCAAGGCTCTTGAAACTACGAGACCTCCATGGAAGTAAACATTCGACAACATCCATCTCCATCTCGGGATCAGCTTTGTTTCCCGAATGCAATCGTCCATCAGAGTGGAGACCACAACGGTGAAGATTTATAAATAGCACTACGTATGCCACCAAAAGGGGGTCCTCCCTCCCGAGATTCGAACCATAGATATCCCTGCGAACATCTACGAGCAAGTTCTCTTCCACTTCCCTCCCTTCTCCGCTCCGCACCCCCCTCTCCCACCTCTACCAAACTCACGAGAAATATCTCCGCTGCAGGATCTAACAGAATGGTATTTTCGTTCAGACGTTCAGCGAAGCCATAAAATAAAAGGCCGAAGAAGCGTTAAAGATTGGAAATGAAAGTGAAAGCGAATGCAATAAAACAAGCGAAAGATTTTTGTAATCGCCTGTGGAATAAATCGATCTAAGGAACAGGGGAAAGAACACAACATTCCTTTTTTTTTCTTCTTGGCACACTAAACATACGACTCAGACCTTCGTTCAGCAGGAAGAACGAACGCTCTCGCCAACACTTGAGCCCCTGCGAAAATGTTCGCTAACGGCTTATTAGCTATTTACGGGTGTACGAAATTTCGTGGTTCAAATATTTATTCGGGACGGAAAATACCCGTTCATATAAGGTAGCATAACACCTCATACACTAATAATAAAACACTGATACGTTATCCATGACCCTTCCATCCAAATGAGAACCCTATTTAAGAACGAATATTACGGCTTTGCTACCGACGGCTTCATGAGAGGAAGACAAATTTGAAGTGATTACTCGGTAGCATGTCTCATATCAATATTGTTGATATTTCCCTTCAGATCATTCCAACGGCAGTAAAATTTCTGTCGTTATTTCAAGGGTTTTAGTGATAACTACATTATACATGCACTCGTAATATGTAGCTAATTTCCGCATTTAATGAATCAACTTAAACGGATATTATCGTTAAAACTATTTATTTAGGTACATAAACTGTGCAGGAGTAGAACCAATTGTTTGATTATGACGAGGGGGCTGATATTATTTTGCGTTATCAGGTTAATGATAAAAATGATAAAATAAAAATGTTGTCCTTTTTCCACCGCTATTTTTTTAATCCTGTGAGACTCAGACTCGCAAATTGTTGCTTTACCAACTACGCAAATTTTAGGAGCGCAACCCCTGCTGTTGGCAAATTGTTATTGCTCTAACGCTCTATTTTATCTGAAGCTTGGATACAACACTATGGTATTGCGATAAAGTACACTCAAAGACCTACCAAGATGGCTGGAACATAGCATACTAATTCAGGTAAACCATTCCATACCAGAGTGTGCTAATTTAAATGCAGATTTATGAAGCCGCAAACTCATGAGGGGCAGGAACTGAAAAAACTCAAATGGTGATGGGATGCGCCCGGCGACGAGAACGAAGAGCCTTTTCTTCCATTCAAGCTACCAAGATTTTCAGAACTGACAGGAGGGATTTTTTTTCCCAGCATCCCAATCCACACTTGCGCGCTGCTTGAAGCGCAGTTTATGCTGCAAACCGTCTGGCGGAGGCCCATAAAATCGTATGACTCTCCGGTGACAGTCACCGCCGACCACGGAAATACCCAGTCTGCCTCCGCTCCAACCTCCCCTCCTTTCTAAGGGGAAGTGTAGAATTTCTACTCTGTGCCCACCCTATTTGGAGCCTCCATTAGATTGCTCCGTCAATTTGTCATCGGAGACTATGGATCCGGTGGCTCTCCTTGTGACTTAATCGGCCGGTAAAAAGAGTGCCTACTGCTTAAACTCAGTGGCCATTTACGATTAAAACATTACACGAGTTGACCTTTGGCGTGGGACTAAATATATTGCTGATTTTTTTCTAACCTATGCGAGATATACTTATTCAAGTGACGTGCATTTTGATAGTCCCTCACTGCATGTGGAGATCTAGAAATGCATGCGGCAAGAATCGTTTACTTTCCCAAGATTACAACTAAACAGAAATGGACGATCAAATTTTGAAAAAAAAAATGATTGCAATATCCAAACGCTCAATTCAACGATAATACTTATTCATAGCTACGTTCGCCCGGCTTCAGAACTTGATAGCTGGGCGAAGAGAAAGAGAAATGCGGGGAAGAGAGTTAGGAGGATGATAAGATAATGACGAGACGAATATGACACGAGAGATAAGGAGGGATAGACAGATCAAGGAACGTGGAAGAGACCGTGGAGTGAGGAGAGAAGGGGGGAGCGAAATGGGAGCTTTTGAGGGGGAGGGGGAACCTCCCGTCCGTTACGACCTCGGCGCCGGAGGGAGACTGGGCCGCCTTTGGGAGTGACATGATGAAGGAATAGTTAGCCGAGCCCTGCATCTCGCTCTCCAGCCTCAGGCCTCCCTCCGTATGCACGCGCATTCTCGCCTCGCTACATTCTACCTCTGCCAGAGCGATCAACCTTTGCCGTCGCCGTCATTAAATGTAAAGTACCGCACTTACTGCCATATGAGAGAAACATATTTCTTCCCACGCAGCATAAAAAATTAACCATCGACTTACATACCCGGTACGCTTTTACGGTTTTTGCTAAAGCCCTGATCTTCTCTTTTACCACTTTCAATGCATTATTTTACATGAGACTCAATAATTCATCCAAGCCTCGCAGCAATGATATGTATATTTTTGATATTGAAATAAAAGGAAAGCGATTCAACTCGGGCTCTGCAGAAAAAACTCAAGTATACGAAGAAAATGGCAAAGCTAGACAATTGAGGTAATAAAATAACAAGCATACCTATAGGTTGCCCATAGGCAAGGTTCGTCGAACCTTGGCCCATAGGTATGCTTGTTCTATATTAGCGAATGCCAGTCTTGACATGACCACCGCCTAGGCTTACTGTAGTCTAAAATATTCCCATCACAAAAATTATTTTCTACTTTCAAGTGTTGCGTCAAGAAACGGCTATTAGTTCGAAATCGGTGACATTATTAATATATTCGAGGTTATGCTTTGACGAAGTAGAGAGCTAGGAGAATTATTCTGATTTTCAACAACACATTAACGCTACAAAACGAAATGTAACTAGCTAAACACTCGCTACGAAATTGCGGATTCGGAATTTTCGCCCATTGATTTTTTTATTTGTTTGTCCGTCTGGGAAGAGTTTGACCAAAACAATTCTGACTAGTAGAAATTGTCAGGATATGCCGCACGTCGAAATACCTCGGATTTTGTTTAACGGTCTTATTAACTTAGAGCGTTGAAGTCTCCGTCGAGCTGAAACCACCCTAGGTTTTGGCTTTGGGCGTTGAAATCTCTCAACTTCGGTGAAGGTTGAAGAACCACGCACGCTCGCTTAGCCGAAGATTTCCCGTGATGTTGAGAGGCTGTTACAACACCGACAGCGCACGGCCATAGGAATTACTCCAGAATACACTATCTGGCACTGGGAATCGAATGGGAATGAGGTGGTCTCCTCGGTGAGGTGCCACACGAGTGAAGTGGAGGGTTGTAGGGAGAGGTCGAGGGGGTGGTGGGAGGGAGCGCAGGCAGGAGGGGAGGCTAGGAGGGAGGAACGGGAGGGGGGCAAGGATGGGGCATGGTGCCCCTGGGCAGAGTCAAGGCCGCTCCCGGAGTCAACGGCCAAAGCGCGCTCTCCCAGCCCCGGCCCGCCGGCCGCCCCTCCCCGCAAGTCTTCGTCGGGACACTCCCCCGCCCGCCCTCCGCGCACCCACGACGTCCTCTCCCCCTCCCCATCCCTCCCATTCCCTCTCGGCCGGGACCACGATCTTCCGACTAATCCACTCGCCAGCGGAAACCCGCCGACCGACGCTGCCCGGAGTTTCCGCAATCTCCGCGATCATTTCTCCGACTCCAGTTTTTATCTCGCCTCTCCCCCCCAGGCACCCCGACACCCTTTCACGCGGCATCACTAATGCGCCTTTTACTTTTCCTGCTGTGTTCCATTCGGTCTGAGATGTGCTGGAATGCGTCCTACTACGTTGCATGGTGGTTCTTCCTGTGTTAAAAAATATCTGCTTTTTCTTACGTCTTAATCTCCGCTTGATGCATTTAAAAAACCTTCATATTCTTCACCTTCGCGAGGAATTGCGGATTGAAATTTATCTCAATTTGCTGTTAGTCAATAGCCCAACGGGGCCCGTCTAAGGTGCTGATTTCTCGAATCAAATCAAAATTTTACACTTTAAAATTTGATGACGGTGAAGAAACACGCCGAAGAGTACTACACCTAGGGATTTTGCAAGCTTACAATTACTCATATTAACTCAAATTCATTTTTCTTTGTATCTAAATTGAATATTGATAATTTTCTCCGCATTAACTCTTATTCAGAGTAATTTAATCAACTTCGATTTTACCAAAAGGAATGATTTTACTCTGGTCTGTGGCATTAAAATCATATTAACTTCGTTCACAAGACTATAAAAGTACTTTAAGTTTACGAGTGACTTACCCCCACGAGTAAGATGGCATACTCAACTACTATGACCTACCTTTTCTTTGCATTTATTTACTAGAATCTAGAAGAAATGACGGAGTTGAAATAACGCCATAAAAGGCATTTCCGATTATTTTTTAAGAGTAAATCAGTACTATTTTATTAAAAATATAGACCAAATATAGTGTGAAGCAGAAGCGTTGCTAGGATTTGACACACATCATTTGATGGAAAATAACGGATGGCGGAGAACAACCAATCTTTCGAATGAAAAACATGAATGATTCTAAAACTCCATGTGGACAAAATCGCTATTTTTCTATAGCCAAGTTTAATACCAAAAGATTAAATTCCCTATATTTTCGCAAATGATATAAGTTATAATGTCTACTTAGCTTTCGATATTTATATTTAATAAAACTCAGGGTTATATATAAATTTACTAAAAATAATACGAAAAACATCTTAATCTAACATACATGGACGCATCATGCTACCACCTAAAAAAATCTAAAGTTTGAAGAACTAAAATCGACTATTTTGCCACGATTCTACTCTTTTGAACCAAGTCGCTGTGATTCATGCGAATGTGTAAGGACAACGTAAATTTTACCTAAAATGAGAAAACGGAAAGCTTTCCGAAATTAAAATTTACCGACATGAATAAATTTCCTTAAAGTGAAGAATTAAAACTGGCTACCGAGCGAAACAGCAACACATTTCAGGGCCGCACGATTGTAAAAATAAATACTCAGATCCACCAAGTTCTATTACATTTTCGAAACCTTAAAAAAAATGGACGGCCTTCAACCGGCGAGTATAACCCTAAAATTGCACGACTACGTAACAACCATTCTATAAATAACCTGACCTCAACGGAGATATAAAGTGAGAAAAATCGACCGGTACTTGTATTTTTCATTGCGAAGATGCCGGTTATCAAAGAGGCAGCATTCCACACCTTGTGCACAAAAACATGAATCCTCTCGGTTAAAGGAAAGAGGAGGGGGAACTGCTTCCTGGGGACTAGCTCTGGATCTGGACGCATTTATTAACATACTCTCTCTCGTATTCAACTCTTTTATTCTTACGATACGCATATTTTGCACATTTTCTCAATGGGCATCACTGCCGTATATTATTTCAACGTTCGCCTGCGCCTTAATTACTTGTGTTTTTATCCATTTTTCTAATTCAGGCTTTTAGTTGTTGCCTACAGTTGAAAGAGTGAGAGAATGGATGACATTTACTTTTGCTGTCATTATTCAAAGTTTAAATGAAGAATTTATTGTGCAGAAGCTTGCGTAACTTATTTCAGCTACTTGGTGTAGTACTTTTTTCAAATGAATTACGATAAAGAGCAGTAGGTACTCTAAAAGTAGAATTGAACATTTTCAATTAGAGCAGTTTCTAAAAAATGTTCTAAATATGAAACTTCACATTTGCCTATTGAAAGCGTAATGAAAATTCATCACATTATTTTTTGTGAAAAAATCATAAGTAATTGATCGTTCAAGATAAGTTAACAAAGAGATGTAGAAAACGACACCACATACAATTCCTCATTATTCAGTTTATATCGCCTGAATAAAAATATGCAATAACCCCGGCATGAATGCTCATAATTGATAAACCAATTTACCTATTGTTTATTTGATTGACCATTCCACGCAGTACCTTCGAGTCGTAAAGATCACTTGATTTCCGAACTCTTCAGAAATTATGGCTATCTCTTTAATGTGTAGTTTTTACTTATTTAATTAGCTTAGGTTATTATGAATGGGAATTAATATGATTACCAATATAGACATTTAACTAATCCTTAGAAGATTTTGATAAATGTGCTCTTTTACTTTTAATTATTCTATCATAGCAGCACAAAGCTGGGTGTCTTCAGATTATTCCTACGCATTGTATTAATTTTACCGCTGAATGAATTACATTGAAATTTTCCTGATCAATTAGAACATTCAAATTCTGGTTTCAATCTTCAGAAATGACAAATTACGAATAAATGAACGTTTCAGAATTAAATCTATAATTGAAAGGAATTAAATTACATATTAATGGTTGAGGGAATATGAACAATAAAACTTCGGACCCTACATCATTCTACGTAGCTTAAAGGGACAATTAGAATGGGACAGATATAATAATCCAAACACACCACCGGCATTCTTAATCGCAATCAGTCACCGTAACAAATAACCAGGAAATACTCTTGTGCAATCAATCACAAGGAAAATTATGCTAAAGAAGTAAACTAATAGTAAATGTCATATTTACTTGGCGAAGAGTGATGACCTTTTGAATAAAGCACTCCTGATAGCCAATCCCTGCAGATCTCCCATTGAATTGCTCACCTGTAAAAAAAGAAAGACAATTAAAACTTCGAGCCAATAGATTGATTATATTCAAAAGTGGAATCGATAAAAATGATGAATTATTTCGCCATCAAAACACGTCATCGAAACTGATTCAGGATATGCAATTAAACGATTAAAAATTTTGGTTGGTCGGAGTGTAGAAAAAAATAATCAAATTGAGATAATGGAGGGGAAAGACAAATTGGTGCGCTGAGATCGATTAACGAATACATGACATGAATCAAATTCTAATTAGGTTGGCAATTTGACAAAAAAAAACATCCCATAATGTTAATATTTAATTTTATTTAGTATTTACTCACCATTTTGGAGACTTTCAACCTAAACATTCTTTTTTCCGCCTTAGCAATGAATACAAAAAGCATAAATTAGATTAATAACACTATGGATTGGACTTCCGAAGTTTTATTGAGGATAACTCCGTGTTTAAAGGTAGCTTACGTATTTGTCAAAACGTGCTTTGTTAGGTACCAACTTCAACTGTATTGATTTCGATCTTAGATTAAAAACTGCGTTATTTATCGTTTATTTCATTTATCTTATCATATAATGGTTCAGACTTCACAACTAATAAACCAATGTTCTCATTTGCATATCATTCTCAACTTCGTCGGCAAATTTTAGGGATTTTACTTCCCACGCTTCCTTCAGTCCTTATCGATCATTCCTCTCCTAATGTTTAATTATAGGTCCAAGCATTGGAATTCAAGCATGCACAAGAAAATGAGGCATCATAGTGAAACAGGAAACATGTTGAGTTTTTCAAGGGCGAGCTATATATAAAACTTGACACTTTGATTAAAAAATGAGATAAACAAGTGAGATGCAATATTTTCCCCAGGGAGTTAAAAGCTCTTAACAGGATATAACTCCATTAATTCATTTCTCATATCATCTATCTAAGAACGGAGAACCTAATTGTGAATTTCATCATTTACTGACTGAAAATGACAACTTCCTTCGATAACAATATTAATTGTGTTCGACAAGTAAGGTGGAAAATATGATTCCATAGTTAGCGTAATCGCTGAAATATTTTGAAAGAGCGAACGAATAATTGAACAAGTAAACCTGCCTAATGATGTAGCCTGCAGCGAAAGCTCGAATGGCGATATTACCGAATACGCAACAGTTACAGAAACCAAAATTCATGACAATCAACACTGCGATAACTGCGTTCCAAATCCAATAGGATCGATTTGTTTGTGTTGGAATAATATTTACGAAAGATGGAAGGATTAATGGAATTATTTAAGTGTACGAATTGCGACAGAAAGGTTGTCGGTAGTATTCAGAATATTAATTAAAATTAATGCTTGCCTAATGGAAGGAAACAAGTAGCAGTGCACGGAAGGGTACTTCACTCATTATTACATTGAATTAAAACTTATGTATCACTATGCTGGAATAAACTAAATTTCGATTAAATGCGGAGGGTATTGGGCTCTTGAGCAAGTAGTAAAAATAGGAGAGACAGGCCGAGGAAAGAGTGAATTATAAAAAAATGTGGATTGCATTCATCTGTTATTGAAAACCTAAGACGTTTGTTACTCTGGTCTAGTCAAGTTGAGAGAACGGCTGATAGTCAAATAACCGAACATATGAAATAGAGAAGAGGTTTAAGGAGGCGTAGCAGATAGAGAATATCATGAGAAAATGTAGCCAAAGCATCTCTCAAAATCAGGAACGTGAGAATTATCAGGAACAGAAGAGTATGTTTTCAATAATTTATTAATGTGAAGAATAAGAATCCAAGGGTAGGTCAGTATGGAATGAATTAGGAAAATGGGGTCCGTTCTCTGAAATAACATAAAATCAGACTTTTTTTGTCTAGGCGACGAAAATTTTCTAAAACGAAATTCGAAGGGGAGAGATTTATCGTTGCCGTGGATGGAAAGGGTTAAAAACGTCCCCATGAGACAAAAACTACCCTCTTTCCCGCACTCAATCTACACCCTAAGAGCACCGAAATTTCTCCCAAAACCGGTTGGTTGGCACACGTGTTATAACTCTCAGCGGGGGAGGCGGAAGAAAGGTGGCGCAAACGTACCTATAAACGGAATAAAAAGCGTCAAGCGTTTTCTCGTGTAACTCGGCCGCAGTGAAAATAAATCCGATTCGATCCCGACGAGCGTGGGCGTGCAGAGACAAGGGGGAAGCGGAGGGAGAAGCCCGTCCGTAGTGGACCCCCCGAAAGAGCGCGCCTCCGACCGACGCTGTTTTTCTTTCAGTCCCGCGAGACATCCCCCGGAGGCGGCGGCCTCGTCCGGGGTCGTCGTGGCGCGCGATAATTTCTCCCAAACTCCAAAGAAGTAAGAGGCAAGGGCTCCGACGTGCCTTGATTTATCCCCCGTTTTCACCCCCTCCCTCTCCCCCCCCGACTGACGGTGGTAAGGAAGACGAAGAGAGAAGGGGCCTTCGTCCCCGCCACCCTCCACCTATAACCTCTCACCTCCCTCGGATCCACCCACCTAACAACAGCTCATCGATCGCGTATCCCTCGCGACCGACGATTGGCCTTCCAAGGGTTGGCCCAGCGTCCACCGGAGGAAGCGCCGCCGTGCTGCATGCCTTGCTGCTGAGCACCGCGAGAGGGCCCGCCGCCAAGTCGTTCGCCCGCCAAAAAATGGAGATTGCGTGGTCGAATTTGTGTGTGTGTGTGTGTGAACGTTTTGGGGATAATTTTCCCGGATAATGATTTAGCTTTTCACGCGGGATAAATTACTTTATTGCCGGTTATATTTCGATAAAATGCTTTATGACTGCAATATAGTCACCACGTCTGAGATACGAATGTTTCATTTTCTGCCAACATGGATTCCCGTAAAGTCTTGGACTCAAACCTTGAGATGCAATTTACCCAATAAAATTAAATTTACAACATGTTTAAATTCCCAAAAATGTAATTTCTCACCAGGACTATTTCACGAAACATTTCTAAAAACGAATTACATGGTCATACTAAATAACTTTATCCCTAATTAACTTTAAAAACCGTTGCAATGTAATAAATAAAAAAATGTAATAAATATGACCTTTGGAACCAGAGATTGGCGAGAAAAATATTTTTCCTCAAATTTTCGAAAATTGCACCATTATTTGGTTTGGAAATAGTATTCTTTTAGAAATCATGTTCATTGGGAAGCTTATGTTGGTGAGCAGCTTACGCAGCTAATCATTCATTCATATCACCGCCGTAATCAATTATAGGTTGGTGCTTTGATATGTTTGGTCATCGTTCACCCCAATCTAAGCCCCAAGGCGTGTAAAATGTAAGTTAAGTTGGATAGTTCCTTTCCCTTTGCCGGCACTCACCCACGGAGTTATAGTGACCAAAAAATTACGCCTCTTTGGATTTTATATCAGGTTGTCTGAAGAGATAACCCGGGATTCGAGCCCGGGACCCTCCGGTCAGTATCCCATCGCTCTATCCACTACCCTCCCACGCCAAATTATTAGGCATACAGCGAAAAATTATCACCATGGGGAAGTAGGTTGCTACATATTTTCAACACTTAATTACAAGTCTTGCAACTTGCTCATGGGGCTAGCGATGAAATAATAGCGCACAGAAGCACTCACAATTGCAGGTACATTACTGAGAGATGCAACCATTCTGTCGTCAGCAAACACTTTTAGCGATGTACTAACTTCACGGAAATAGAGGCACAGTGCAGCGGGATGCCGGGCTGAGAAATTCGCTTTGGGAGTGTTTGTTCGTCGTGGTTTGCTCATCTAGATGCAGCCCACGCAAAAAAATCATCCCTTTAAGAGCGGCCGCCCTTCGATTCAAAAGCGATGCCTGCGAAACTTTCCGGAACGAGGCAGAGCACGCAGCTTTCGGGTCTGGCGCCCACTGAGGGGCTAAGGCGGCGGCGGCGGCGGGCGGGGGCCGTGGGAGAGCGTAGGTACCCGACGCAAATAAGGACCTCCTCACCGAATGGGCACGACCGGGTACGCATTGCTCCGATCGTCAATCTTCCGGCCGGGTTTAATCTCCCTCGCATTCCTCACACGGGAACTTTTTCGTGAAGCCGGAGTGTGGGCTCCGGGGAGGAGGAGGAGGCAGGGCGTGTGGGGGTGGGAGGAAAGATAAAGAGAGAGAGAGAGTTGGATGGGCGGCAATGGGGCCATTGCGTGAAATACAACGTGATTTCGAGGTGGGCGGGGCGGGAGGGGAGCGGTGACGGGTAAAGGTCCCAATTTTCTGTCTTCAGACACACTATATATTTGTACGCACGCCTTTGCACCGTCCCACCGGCTGTGATCACGCTCCAATGGCTGCACAAATCGAAAAGAGTTGTATCGTCCGCGGTGATGCACTCCCAACGCTCGCCACGAAAGGGTTCGAGCCGATTTCCCGGTTATTACTCGGTTGATCGTCCTTCGATGTTTAACCCATGGATTTGGGTCGGAGGCTGAATTTCACGCGGTGCCACAAAAATATCTGGCTGAGAAATCGCTCTGTAGGAACGAAAAAACGAATTCGTAAATGGAAGGATTCGAAAACTGAATATCATACATTTCCTCCAAAATGAAACAGTGATTTCGAAAGAAAATTTCAAAGTTTTAAACTGACAATCGACCATTCATTCTTCGTTATGGGGAAATGAAAAATTGCATTAGAAAGCGTCTTGTGATAGAACATCGTTTTTTCACAATGGTAAGAATTAAATTATTTATTTTGTCCCCAAAAGCACCTTCACCCTCCAACTTCAAAACCATTTGTTTCACCATCAATAACTCTCCTCACAGAAAAGATAATGTGCAAAAACGCACCTTGATTGATCTTTAAATATATATTTTTTCATTCAGTTCCACCTAATAATACCTTTTATTTTTCATCATAGAAATGCTTAAGTTACGGCAAAGGTCTTCCATTTTATTATCTCCAAGATCAAAATAAAGGAAATGGACAGCAAAGATAACTTGAATAAAATCAACCACTGTACAGCTAGGCAATTTTCGCGTTGAAATATGTGACAGGGAGTATTTTCATCACAATAGGTATTCACATAACTTTCGTGCTTCATACCAGAGTACCGCTGCCTGCCATTTCAGTTGATGGTATTGCCAGCATGGGGCTGAAGAAAGAACGATGGTTTTATGATGTCATAGGCTGAAACATTTCCATGAATTTGCAATAAAGTTCGTGTACGGACACAATATTACTTCCGGTAGTAACTTGCGTAACTGTAAAAGTAATGAATGATCTGGATATTTACCTTGTAAAGTTACAAATTGGCCGATTTTGAAAGCGAAATGCTCTTACTATGTAGAAAACGAGTAATATTCCCGTCAGGATATAATATTTATAGCTGAACCTCCTCGAAAAGTCTCCTTAACTTGAGAAGTGATATTTAAAATCAGCGTGAGGTCTCAGGACAAGTTTGGAACAACCAAATTCATGAAATGAGAGCTTCGCGCATCGGAAAGGTTTCGTGAAATAAATTAAATAAACGAAAATTCAAGAACATATTCTGTTAAAGAGCAAGCGAGAGCTCTCTTGCTAAAATTAAATTGAAATTGGCAAGATTAAAATAAAAAAACAACAATAGAATATCCTCCATTTGGCACATTTCTTCCGTTTTTCCATTCCGCGCAATTCAATTTTTCCTTTTCAACGGCGACAACGAATTATTTACCATTAAGGTATTATGTGTAAACTTGAGCAAAGTTTCCAATATTCCCACGTCATGATGGTTGTTATTTAGCAAACAAGCTTGGAAATATTGGCCGGCGTAAAATTTCAAGTAGCCAACGAGACGGATAATTTCATTCGACAGTGGTTATTTACAGTTTTTGCACGTGAGAATTCTGTCGAAAAATCAGAGATAATCAATGAACTGAAAATTGAAACTGAAAATAGCTCATTAGAGCGTAAACCCTCGGGGAAAAACCTCGAGCCTTCCTAGATAAAGTTCACTGTGAATTTGCGACGGCTCCGATTGACCTGCTAACGGAGGGAGAAAAATCTCAATTACTAGGGAAAAATACGTAAAACATCTTTGAATAAAACAAATGTTTTACTTTGGCAATGAATTTGACGAAGTACGCATTCAATTATGACATAATGGGTTCTCAAGAGGAGTTCTCAAGAGAAAGATCAAAAGTTAAGGTAATTTAAGTTAATGGACGCTGACTTCGGTGAAAAAAATATTCAATCGAGGAAAAGAGCTTTACTCTGACGCACTCCAAATAGGGTTATTAACTTTCCAGGTCGTTGAACGCCTGCTTCTGCAGCGATTCGACGGCTAATGAGTACGTCTGCATGTGGCGCATGCAGTAACTTAACATTCCTCGTTTTGCATAGAGCTTCTTTAAAAGCGAAAACTAGCTGCAACGCGAGAGAAAATTCGTTATAACATGCTTCCAAACGCAGCCAAACTCGAGTGACACCTCTGCATACTGCGCTGATCACTGATGCACTGATTTTCTAATTTCCTCCTACATTCCACCTCCATTGTGCTGCTGATTTACCAATTCAATTACCCTATTTAGTTTCATAAGTGTTACCTTAATATAATCGAGTGATCGGTACGACTAGGTACATCGCATCGTTATCACATTTCTGTAGAAACAGTTTTAATGTGTATTTGGTTGAACTAAATCGGTAAAATCCAACAGAGATAAGTATGCCTTCATTTTCATAATTACAACGCATAGTTATCATCATAGGATTTAATTTTTCCCATCATATGACGAGATCGTAAATACAAGAATATATATACTATCCGTGGTCGTTGATTTAATTCACGTTGAGCTTCCCATTACTTTTTATTTCAACAGTAAAACCTTTGAGATTTACCTGAGTAATTTGGAAGGTGAAAAAAAGACTATGAAAAGTCAAAGATGAAAGACAAGCATTTTGCAGAACCATGGTCGCCACGTTATATGTAAAAATCACTTATAAGTCATAAATGACTGCTCTTATTTTATTGTTTCCTTAATGCAATAGGCATTGTGAACAATACTTAACATTAAATAATATCAACCAATTTTAGTAAAATATTTCTTTCTAAACGCATGATAGTAGAGGTTGGATATGCTCCAGTGGGAACTGGTCGGTCATTGGCAGGGGGCATACCTCATTTTACAGACTCAATTATAGACGAGCTCAGAAAAAGGGAAGGACAGAAATTTTTACAATTATTTTTTTATGGTAACCACGAGATCGTTGGAAGGGCTTTGGACTGACTCCCAAGAATCTAATCGAATAAATATCAACCCAAATAAACCCGGATGGAATGTGATCCACCCGAAAAAAATTCGACGATGACATCACGACGCCTGGTTATGTGCTCGGAACACGGGCTGCACTTTGAGTGGGATGGACGGATTGCTACTGGATTTATCGCTTATGCATCTTGAGAAATAATAAAAAAAGAAACATCACCGAGTGAAAGGCCTTCAGGCTCGGAAAGGATTCGAGGGTACCGCAGGAGTCGAAAGAGAGCACTGGGAGGCGAGACAGCGGTATTTACGAATACAAAATGGAATACTTGCACCCCGCCCCGAGGGCGGAAAGAGTAGCAGATTTACGGCGCGGACTCGGCTAGCGGACGGACGGGATACCCACCGGCTGGCTATAAGTGCATGCACGAGAGATGGGGAGCGGGGAAGAAGTGTATGCAAGCATGCGAAGCATATCGAGTATATTTATGAGCTCCTCTAAGCGCGGGAGCGGCGCGTGAGGGGCAGGCGGGAGGGAACGCGGAAACTGAAATGGGACGCCGCGCCGGGGGACGCTGGGGCGATGGG
>LYUA01000175.1:415133-425789 GCA_002093875.1 Calopteryx splendens
ATATATATATATATATATATATATATATATATATATATATACATATATGTGTAGATACACACACACAAAATAAGCCCAACCAGATCAAGCCAGATGACTAATGTAAAGAGCATATGTAATGCGAGTATATGAAACGTCGGTGTATTAAACGAGAAACAATAGATAGACCGAAAGCTGCAGTTGTCAGGCGACATTTTTGCCCGCGTTAATGACCGGCTCCCATGCATGAAAATCTCCTAAGCATATCGTAATCCAAAAATCTCAAATCAGTATTTGAAAATGAATTTGATTTTTTTTCAGTATTTGATTCCTAAAACAGTCCCGGATCTAACAGAGAATTATTAATACCAGAAATACGCGTTCCACTCGCAATCCCTTTCGCTAACGCCACTAAACGAACCCGAGTTCAGGGTTGGTTGAGAGGTGGGAGAAATGCAGTAATTAGGACTTAAAAATAAAACTGCTCGCGTGCTTCGCCTCTCATTTTCGTTGTCCCCTCGGTCGTGAACTTCGTTCTCGGCGCATTATGATAAATTCGTTCGTAATTAATTTTCCGCTTTTAGAACAACTTCGGGGCGAGGGATTTGTTCCCTGCGCCCGAGATTCTTTACGTGAAAATAACCCAGAATTTCTCGTCCGCAAACATTTGCACGGGGTGCTTGTTTCCAGCGCACGGATGGCTTACTGAGTCTCGGCCCCGCCCCACCCCCCGCATTGGGTGGTGAAAAGGACGGGTGGAGTGGAAGGGGACTCCGTGAAGGCGATGTGGCTGCGGAAGGGCCTTCGGTCGTGTGTGGAAAGTCTCCGAAATTTTATGCAACCACGCAAATGTTATCTGTCAACCGACTGTTGCCACAACGGGTTACGGCTCCATTTTTCCATAATTCTGGTTGAATCCTTTAATGAAAATAACGTAATAATTTCCAAGTGTAATTTTTCGAGGATTAGGATCGATTTGTTTTAATTCAGCTACTAGCAGAAGTGTGGGACGAAGCATTGGAAGGGTACTCCGTCGCCAAGTAACTTTTCACTCGCGTAAATGTATGGAATGGAACGGTAATAACGTTTTAATTTCCTATTACTAAACATTTTTCAAGATGAGAATCATCATATTACCCTCGAATTAATAGACATGAAAATGTATGACATTACGAAAATTATATCAAATGTTTCAGCAGTAGTATTCCTGAGCTTGAAACAAAACTTAATGCATACCTATCCCGTGCTCCTTCACGTCAGCCATTTCGCAGAATTCGCAGACAGAGAAGAACAGGGTGAAAAGAAAACAACAAAAAACTAAGAAACACTTGCACTCACACTGAGTGCACTCAATTGCCGCTTGGTAGACTGCTAGAATGAAGAGCACACCAGGAGGCATCTAGCGGCAGAATATTATACTGCTATTCCTTATGGTGGAATAATTAAGCTCTGTGAAACTTTGGGTAGTACCTCGTATAAGTACACAACTATTATGTACAAAAAACTATGAAAATACATTAACAAAAATTCCTTAACGGCCTACAGGCGAACAAAATGGTTCAGCGGTCCTCACGACAACAGGTATATCCTGTAGTGTGATTAGAAAATAAGAACGTGCATCAAAAATAGTAATAGCTTATTTACAACTGTAATTAATCCTGATTTTAACTTTACCCCCATTCTGTTCACCATACAAAGTGGAAAAAAGTGGCACGTGTTTCACTTCATATCGTAATTTAAGCTATCGGTTATAATTCTAGTAGCTCATGTAATCCTTTTTGCCTAATAGTGAGAATAATAAATTCTTTAAACGTTTTACTTTATCTGTCAAGAATGCAGGAAAGGTTACTAAAGTCGGAATTCCTTCACTCCTCAAATGTAACGTAAAATGAAAAATATTCTTGATTTATGGAACATTTTTCCATATCCAAGTTTTTCCGTGTGCACACAAAATCATTTCCTTTACAGTGTATGCATATAATTAAGGATGATCGAAGTGTGAAAAAACAAGCAATGTAAGCCCACTTGATTATTTCGGTAAATCTGTGAGCAGTTCAATTATAAACATCAGGTCAAAAAAATAACGAAAATTTGTTGCAGGTTCTAAAGGCAATGTGGTATGTTCGTTTAAGCAAGGTAGTTACGGAAAAAATAAAATTAAACAAGGCATTTACTTACGCCATTGAAGAATCGTTGTTTAGGTCATTGCAAAGGGACGTTCATAGTCATTACCTGAAATAAAGTAACGATATGATCAATAAAATAATGGTTTTCTCGTATGAAAATTATGCTAGTGTGCATTATAATTATATTTTCGGGTTCGTGAATTCAATATTTAATAACTATTAATAGTTTTAACGTAATTATGTCTTACGGATAATAATTATATTAAATGTAGTATTTCAATGCAATGGTAAAAGAATTTCGAATATACTTACAGGGAATTTGTAATTATTAAATTTGGTGATGCAAGAAAAATCCACTGAAATGTATTTTTAATACACAGCTTTGTCTGTAGCAAGAATCGTTTGCCGAAATAACATCCCATGGAAATTATAAAGACTCTATATGAACTACAACTATAATGAAATCAATTAAAATGGAAGCATATCCTCACAAAAACCCACCCCTCCCCAAAATTCCAATTAATAACTCTCATTTTCCCGATAGCCATCACATTAATTTCCGCTAATAGTCAGTGCCTTGAATTATATTTTGATCAGCTATTTCAGTATAATTAAAGGATTAATATGCACGGCACGAGTCCATAAAACTAATTGATCTGCAGTGTGGGAAAAAATATAGGTATGGGAAATTAGAAAACACGATAGGGGTAATTTTGATGTTTTTCTAATTAAGGAAGATGTACCTCTTCCATACTCTTCATACCTTGAACAAAGACGTACTTCCTGAAAGGAAATAGTGAAACTCTCGTGATAGTCAGTTAGGTGCAACTTTGTGCACAAATTTCCCCACTACTTTAACGTGGAAATATCCCATAGTTTTTACAACACAGTTACACATTTGGAAGCGGTACAATATTATTTAAAATTCGTAAATGTTCAGAAGAGCACACTGTCAGTAGCAGACTGAACTGCCTAACATGCTTGCTTATTGCCTACTTGTGTGAATAAAACTGGACTTTCTCGTTCATGGAGTTGATATTTCCCAAGTGGGAGCTTTTCAAAACGCGTCTTTACCTGACATATGAATTTTAATTGTGGTTAGAACATAGTTCAGCGGCACGTGATACTACAATAAATCGAACAATTTTCAATTATAAATCACGGAGTATAATACGCATTGCAAATAGAATCAAGACCAATTGTAAACGTATAAAATATTACAGAACCATAAGCTATACTTATTAATCGGCAATGAAAATAATTACAAGAAATATATAAAATGTGAATCCATTTTTAATGAGGCAAGTAATTATATACGAGTTTTAGGTTTTAACCGCACGAGAAATCAGGTTCTCACTCCCGAAAGACAGAGATTTTTTTCAGCCCTTCGAGTTCAAACACTGAAAATAAACCTTATGTACCCTCGGGGCGGAAACTGGCAAACAGGAAGGAGGCAAAGAGAAAATCTCGTTTTCGATGAACCTCTTATTAGTGAGTTTTTATATCTTCCTTCAAGGTTCCTTCGTCGAACGATAACGAAATCCATCAACATCTTGCGAATCAAAACAACCAACTCTTAACCGGAACACCAGAGAACGCCTAAAGAAGATGTGATTGAATTTTAAATTAAAGCTTGAGGAATTTCGTGAAACTCGAAGTCACATCATGATAACGTAGCGATTACAGCAATCAGAAAATGTTATTTTTTTGGTCGCGCGAGCTCAAAATATCATTCAGTAATCTTTATTCTACAAAGAACCAGAGCAAATGCAACCAAACACTTGAGATTAAATTTGTTCAAATTAAGCATTTCCTTTACTAAGCTCTCTTTTTTCCTCCCGCGCATCGCACGTTTTATCACATGGTTCATCACAGCTGAAAGCAATGGCCTAAACGAGATACGGATCTTCAAGTAAATCGAACAAGTCATCCAACAAGTTGAACAAGCAGACAATTATTATCGCTAATCAGGTTTATTTTGATACTAAGTAGTAGAATAGAAAAACCGAGAGAAAGAAAAGGCAAATTATAATTTTCTTATCTTCGTATTGTGCATAATGACAACTGATAGTTGGGGAACTGAATTTATGCGAATAGTAAAGTGAAGAGTTTTACTATTGGGGTAATTTTTCAGCACTTGTTTTTGGGTGAATATAGTAGTGGTAGATTTAAATTTATTGGGCGCCTCGACAGCTGGGGTATTTTGCTCCGAACTGAACCAGTACCTACTAAACTAAATAAATAAAGTGAATAAAAGATATCAGAGTGTTAATTATGAGACTGGATGGATGGATAAACAGAGATGTACATAGGGGAAGTTAAATTAAGAATTTAGGGATATGTTGATAGAAAATGGTAAGGAGGAAGCAAATTAGGAGTAGAAAAAGGACATAATGGAAATGGCGTTAAGGGCAACGTAAAACAGAAATTTTGAGGGGTAGACGAAGGCAATTGTGTACCTACGCTAAAAGCTGTTTGTTTTTCCCATAGTTTTTTCGAAGTCCACAAGAATGTGTGGCAATTTTAAGGGACGATACTATGCTTTCCCATGTAGTGTAGGTTCCATTTATCTCAGTAATCAATTTTAAGGTTGGTTTGAACCAAAGAGGGTAAAACTCAAATTTCAACAACTCAGAGGCGAGAAGTACTTTCACTGTACCATCTGCGATTTCCCATAACGTTCTGGGAACCAAAAAAACGCGCAACTAGTATTTTCAACTGGAGGCCTCTAAATACGTCTCCTCTCCAGACTTGATCCCGGGACCATCCTGTCAATAGTCTACTAATACGACGAATAATAAGTTATACCCACTAAGCAACTACGCCTCCTGCATGGAAGAGGTTTGACACAAGTTAATAATGTTTTACCAATAAATACGCAGTTATTCAACGTCAAAATAAGTATACGGTCTAACACACATAGCACTATTCCAAAAGGGACATAATTACAAAGGCAGAAAGTTAATAATTTGACGGAAAACTTAGGAAATGATAGCATGTATGGGAAATGTTAACGCCCATTAAATTGTAAATATTCAGGCACTTGCATGCACAGTACGCATCAAGGGCCCAATAAAAATATGATTCCTTTGAGACTCTTCCTAACCTATCAAAAATACCAAAAAAAGGTACGTAGAGAACTAGGCCCTCTCCTGAACCAAGGCAGTTCTCTTCTCGCCCTCGGAGTCTTCGAAGCCGGCGGGTGTCGTACCGTACGAAGCGCACCAAGATAGGACAGAAGGGGTGCGAAGGAAGTCATTAATCTGGTTATCCCTGAAGGAACACTTCACGCGGTGCTTCGAAGGGCTGGAGGTCACTTCACCGCCACTTCCGGAAAGAATTCACTGCCAGCGCGAACGCTCATCGTGCATCGAAGTCGCCCAGGATTGTGTAGGTGCCAGGTTGTTAATCGATATCTAGATGTTCCACATCTCTTGATTTTCAAGAACTATATGCTACAAGAGTTTTAGGTCTTTACCTTTCGTGAGAAAAGAAGGGTTTTTCATCAAAATTCACAACTTAATGACATTTTTCTCGAGGCCATTCGTAAATTAAAAATGAGATAAAAAATGATGTAGAATGATGAAGATATGATTCCTGTCGATTGAAAAAGTCCACCATGGACACCCTGGTATCTATGTATTAAGGTGCATAGTAATTTCTCACAGATGAATCAATAAACACATAAAAGCACTTTGAGATCTTAGGGAAAATGTGAATTTAGTGAGAATTATTTATAATGAATAACAAATCCACAATTACGTGGATTCTCTTGATCTGTTCCAATGTAAGAAAAAATTACAGCTAATTAGTTTACACCCGCTACTAAAATCACTCTGATAAAGTGCATTCTTTTAGCTGCAAGTATTGAAGCTTTAAATATTTGGTCTCCGTACAATGCATCACGAGAGGAATTCAGAGCGCATTTATATTGCATGAAACCTTTGTCTCAAAGTAGATTCTTTTACGCAAGTTCTCTGAAACATAGGCACAAATAATTCAATTAAGTTGCGGATGAAAATTGAATTGTCTGCATTATTACCCGTCCCCTAGTACCTAACTTTTTAATTTTAAGCAGGAAGGACTTCCCCAAGTTTCTTAATGTTATAAATTAATGCGATATATAAAGCTTATTTGTAGAAAATTTGTCAAGCCAATGTACCTTTTTTCAATAATTAACTCACTGTATATATTTTTTTAAATACTGATGAAAGAACTCCTCAAAGATATTAAGTTTAGATGAAATTTCAAGAGGGCTATGAAATAGGCAGTATCCAGAATTTTCCATTGATAAACGTAGTAAAATATGGATAAGCTTTAAGTTCAGTGTAATTAAAATTTAATAACAATTATAGTGAAGAGTATATTGATCAACAAAAAAATGTCCTCCTTTCGGTCAACTATAACCTCGATCATTATTGAATTAAGATCTGGTGCTTTCCCGGGGTACTGCTCGTAGAAATTCCTCTCGGGTCTACCACTGGGTGAGTCTCCATTCTAGCCTGCTCTTTCGTTTATTATTGATCACAATGTTCATTAAGCATTTGACATACGCGGAATACAATATTGAAGCGAAGAAATTAGTCCTGAAATTTTAAGAAATTCGATTAAAATTATTTTTTCAACTTTAAATATATGCATAGAAAACTAATAGTATTAATTATGTAATCGAAATAATATTAGAATAAACAAAAATTGCCTGCCTAAGTGAAGTGCTTTCATACAGATAATTGCTTACTTTTGGCCTAAATGTCCGTCCAAGATAATTTGATTTACACGGGGCTTACTGTATATTTTAAAAGGTCATGATTAAGAATAATACGAACATCCCATCCCTCCATAAATTCATTCCCTGGATTATCCCCTTACTATATCAGGTTATGAAAACATGACAAGGTTATACATATAAACCTACGAAGGGGTAGGGACGAAAAATGGTATGTGAATATACTATACTGTAAAGAAAACTTGGGACAACACTGAATGACACGATAGCCAGGTTGACCGCGTGATTGTCATAAATTGTAGATTTGGTATTTAGTAGTTCTATGGCTATATTTTCCATAGGCTATTACATCAAGCAAGAGAAATGCACATAATCAATTAAACTACACCAACTAAAATTCTACGAAAGCCGTGAGACTCGCATAGGCAAAATTTGTTCTGTAAGGAAGTGGATGTCTATGTACCTTCACGAGAAATTTACAATCAGGGGAAACTCACTTATTTCTCACAAAGCTACGGGCTCCTGATAATTGCACCGCTAGGATTTTAACTGAGGATATCCAGAATCGTCAAAAGGATTTAAGCTATGAATTCCCTGATCCTGGGAAGCACAATGCTATACCCACCAGATAAGCATAAAAAATAATAAAGTGCTATCACTTTGAAATAACGATTGTCAAAAACGCTAAGGGTGAATTTCTCAAAACTAACTTGAATGGCCTTGTTTTATTTTCGACGTGACTTGAATTTCACCAAGTAATCCTAAATGCAGTTTTTTTGTGAATTACTACATTTTTCAGTTATCTACTGGTGTTTTTATATTTATCTTCAGATACCTAGGGCAATATTTCCTATTTGAATGCTAGATCCATGATGCTCTCTTTTACTTCTAGTTTTTCAGAAGTGTACTTTATCCCGAGATGGAACCCGGGGCGGATAGATATGGGAGCATAGGAGGGGCCCCTTCCCTGAAGAGGAGAAGGAAAGATGATTTTATTTAAAAACTAAGGAGAAAGGTATTTCCCCTAAATGTTTACAGGAAATTTCAATCGAGCTACAAAATTATAAATGCTTAAACTGATATGCTATTATAGTACCTTCCTCATTTTCTCACCTGAGATCTTAGATATTTTTAAAAAGAATTATGAAATAGTTAATAAAGGATAATAACAAAATGGAATCAAGAGAAAATATGTAGCTTAACTATATGATACAAAACATTTTCGACCACACACGCAGGCCCGCTTGCGCATTAAATTTTGTAAACCCAATCTGATCCCAACTTGTGTTCGGCCGAGGCGATTTCTGAGCTGAAATAAAAGCTAGGCCCTGTTAGGGGCACCGAAGGCCCCATTGAATTTTGGGATTTAATACTCCGCCACACTCCATCCCCGACACAATTAGCCTCAACCAACATTTCAAGGGAATCCATATTCCCAAAGTGAGATAATTTTTTCCGATTGGTATCCATCTTTGAATGAAAACGACTGCTTAAATTCTGAAATTTTATACAAATTGTTATCAAACGTCAAAGCATAGTGATACACACGTCAACATTCGTTCGTGAAAAAAGAATCCTCCTCGCGCATTTCGTGCATTCTCCTTTGCTCTGGAGCATAAGAAGGACATACCATTAAATATCTACCCTTCCAGATTGATTGGAGGCCGGTGAAATCGGAATAATTAAAAGTCGGACGAATTGGAGAACACGAGGAGAGGGGACCGACCGACGCCGCAGGGAGTCAAAATGCGGCCTTAAACCGTTGACGTCTTTTACAGAGGACCCCCCGAGGTGGTGACGGGTAGCCCGGAACCAACCCTCCGTGTCACCTGTCGTCACCCCAACGCAATCCCGCCAACTGGGTGACGTCTCTTTTTAATAGATGACCTTTTGGGAAATTTCAAAACGAACAGCCAATTAGCCATATGAGCGATCGCTCCATTCACCTTGGATCGTCCGTGGTCGGAATCGAGGGGAGAAGGACGGACGGCCCTTCCCCTAGGATTTCTGAATATCTGACTAACAAACTGCGCCTTAAAACAGGCTTCTCCCCCCGAGGGAGTTGAATTCATAACACGAGTATGCGCATGAAAATTATAAAATTGGATATTATATTAAATTGAATTGATTGGACATTATTTTTCCCTGCGAATGTAAATGACAGTAAAATGTTAGCTGCACTCCTTCAATTCCACCGGTTGGGATTGATCATAACCGCCCGACGAGGGGGGTTCGAAAATGTCAAGAGTTGAGGACGTGCGTGGCCGAGTCCGAGTGGGGCGATTCCGTAGGCAAAAGTGGGAAATTAATTCCCATTAAGTACCTATCGTTGGGTAAAATATCGTTGTCGTGCGATTAGAATTTTCTTCGAGAGTGAAAGACGGCAAATATTATTGCAGTACGAGACTCGATAAGCTAATCAACTTTACCCCACGAAAAATACATCTCTTTTTCTCAAAGTTCTGCCGCGCTTGATACAGGCTTTGTCATAAATTTCGCTATAAAATTCACCTTGAAACTTCGTTTGAATGACATTGGAAAAGGTTCACTCGAACCGGGAATCGAACCATGGGTCTCTAACTGTCAACCGAATGTAGAGAATACGGCGCTACATACATTAGATATCCGTGGTTTTCTCGTATTTACTAGTCCGGGTAAAACCATTATATATTCATTGGCAATGGAATTACACCCATCTATCCACACCTACATTTTACCTTGAAATCCACTACGAGAGCGCGTTTCAGCGGGATTTAGGTCAACAGTCATTGGGAAAATGGAAAATTATAGACATACACATATTTTCACATTCTGTATCCTCGATGGATCCGAAATTTGGCTCTTCCAGCCAGGATCTCAAACGTTCGGATCGTACTCGAGGGTTATCATGACAACAGAGAATGATAAATTTTAAAGTCAAATTGAGGTTTTTCAGTGTGAAATGTCTTAATACCCCGTTCCTTGACTCCAACACTGGCTCAACCTTCGTTCATAAATTATCCCAAAACCAAAATATGCCGTCGTCACGGATCTGCGAAAAGAGAGGCCGTTGGCATCAGATCAACCGGCTCAATGGCAAGCATGCACAGCCGTGGGTCGGAAGGAGAGGCGCGACGTGTATTCTTTCTTTTTCGTCGCGTTCGAAGGTAAGTGAGCGGAGGGCATGGAGGCGCAGGCGCCTTAAGCGGTCAGCGTCGCCACTCGGCCCTAGGGTAGATAAACGACCGTGCCCCTAGTTCCCGTTCCGGGAGAGACAGCAATTCATCGGGAAGCGGAAAACTTTAGGGTCGTGAATACTTGGTAAAATTATTCTCACCTCTCGTGATAATGACCCAAGGAACGAAAAACAGTCCGTGTGAAATTCCACTCCAATAAATATATCGCCACTCGCAGCGACGGAATACATTTAGCTAAACCCCTTAAAAGCCACTCTTGTTCCTTCCTTATCTGAAATTTTGCCTGTTCGTCCCGACGCACCCGTAGCCAAATTTCGAGCAACAGGGGATTTACATTATGGCGAGGCAGTATATGTATATAATATCTCTCTCTGGAAAAAGCAATGAAAAATATCACCGACGCGCGTACGTGACTTCCCATGCGCGAGAGCACGTGCGTTTTTTCGCTAAGAATTATTGCCGCGGAATGACCTTTCTTGCATTCACAAGATTGCCATCTCGAACACATCGCGTACCAGATCGCTACTTGGGGATATACGCATGCGTGAGGAGATATCTCCCGGCCTACAAAAAACGTACACCACTGGTTACGAAGGTTTCGAGGTCAGGGATTTGAATGAATTACTTAGCTCAGGATGGTTTCCATGAA
>LYUA01000175.1:429252-441283 GCA_002093875.1 Calopteryx splendens
CAGAAGTGAAGATAGGGTTACTGTAGGGGTGCGTCCATCAAAAACCTACCTTAACTGGTAGATTACCATTAAAAAAAATTGCTGGTAACTATTCCTTTTGTCAGAAATTAATCGGAAAGGTTCGGATTCTAGAGAACTAGAGATCGCGAAAGAACACGCCACGGGACGCTGGTTTGTAATGACATTAAATGG
Organism: Calopteryx splendens; assembly: GCA_002093875.1. Taxonomy (NCBI): domain Eukaryota; kingdom Metazoa; phylum Arthropoda; class Insecta; order Odonata; family Calopterygidae; genus Calopteryx; species Calopteryx splendens. The sequence continues at coordinate 429,445 of LYUA01000175.1, forward strand.
AGTCCCCCGTATTCCCACCCACGGGAGTTTTCTGTGCCTTTTCCCTCCATTCTCTCTCCCCCAGATCCCATCCTCCTAGATCATATTTCTGCATCACCTTAAAGCCCTCCCCTACGCATTGAAAATTACGACCGATCACCCCACGATTGTTTTATGATCACGATAATTTACATACAATAAATGGTGCTAGACAAAAACATTTGGCCGTGTCTGATTATTCCCATGAATAGGCAGCTCACTGTGGTTCACGGCCCATATCACTCACTCATGGATGTTCCGTCGTGATGTAGGTAATTTGGGAAATAAATTATCTCGATGTCAGAGATCCGCACACCTGAAACCAACTTGCTATACCATCTATGTAATAGAATTTGATGCCACCTCCAATTAAGTGGATTATATAGTTTTCAAATTCTTTTTTTAAATATTCCATCCCACAGCTGGATATTCGGTCGCAAGGCATAAATTTCTCCGAATTTTTTTATGCGACTGCACTTACGAAATCGATGGATCCTCTTCAATTAGGGGAAAATGACACGGATGAGGGTTGAACTGAAGATAAAAATGGTGATCACTTGTTTGATTTCATCATAGAGGAGTATTTTATAAGAAAATTTAGTAAAATACCATCTAGAAGCAGCCGTAAGTAGGTAACGATAAAACCTTAATGTAGGGAAAGATGAGGACTAAGAAGGGTAATTAAAATAAGCCCTTTCCATACTCGGAATTAAGAATATGAAATCACTTAAGATTTATATTAGGGAACTCATTCTACCGACTTCGTTCCCCTATAGCACTATACCGGTAAACCGGTATAGTGCTATAGGGTATAGGGGCTCACCGGTAAACCTTCGAGCTTCGTATTACAAGGAACCTTATCTGATTCAAAATAAAGTTTTACGGAAACTGAAACTCTATATATTACAGCTAATGTGTATGGAAGACAATAACCGTTGTATTTTAGTGGCATAGAAAATAACACAAGATAGCTCATAAAATATAAGTGTATAGATTACGGTAACGATTATTTACGGAGCACTTAAAATAATATACGTGCATCTCATTAAAAAGATGCTGCCCAATACAAAGGGAGATAAAAAATCTATCATAGTAAAACACATAGCCTATTCAATTACAATTCAAGATAATTGTATAGACAGTATTTAGATCCTAAACTTGACCATTAAGGCACACGTCAATTAATTATCCTTGAGGTATGGCTTTGGAGAAGAATGGAGATGATAAGTAGGAGAGGAAGTAAGACTAATGACGTTTTAAACGTGATGGGAAAAGAGAGAAAGTCGCTACATGTAATCCGCAGAACGTAGATAAAATGGTTGGATGTTATATTGAGATGTAGCGTGATTTTGAGTGCCGTATTATAAGGGAGAATACTGCGTAAGCGAGGAAGGAGGAGAATAAGCTTTTTAGCCCTTATGAAGGCAGGAGGTAAGTACGAAGAGCTGAAGAGGGAAATGTTGTAGGGCGAGCAAGAAGAAGTTCGTGCGAAAAAGATACGCATGATAGTTTTTTAGGTACCATTTAAAACCATTTAGCTGGTAGATTACCTTTCATTATTTAGATAACAGGGGAACTATTCCTAATTAAGACTACGATTCAATCGAATGAAATGTGGCGAAAAACGAATTCCTGGGAAAACGAACGACTCAGTCTTTCTGCTCAGACGAGTGGCCCCACGTGATGTGAACTGTGCGCAATGAGAGGAGAGGTGTGTCAGGGGGTTGGGACTAATAATGGGGAAACTCAGGAGGCCACAAAACAAAGAGAAGGTATTTTCTCATCTCCTGAATGGGACCGGACAAATGGGCACCGGGGAGCAGAAGATAGGGCAGGTGGACACTTGTATACACACAGGAGGAACGCGAAGGTGAAGAAGTGTCCGCTCGATTTGAGAAATGGTCGGGAGATGAGTTGTTGTCAAGAATGCTAGGAGAGAAGGGGCGGAGGGGGCTTCGCCGACGCGAGAGGAAGGTTCCGCCGAGTGGCAATTATTCACTCACGTGTTCTCATCGGTGGAGGGTGGGTGCGGACAGGGACGAGCCCCACACCCCACGTCTACCTGGAACTGCGTGGCTGTTTGCCTTTTGTATCACACAGCGGTATGTCCACCCCCGATACAGAAACACAGTAACTCAATCGACGCCAGAGACTGTGCGGCTGCGCTGAGACCCATCGAGTTATGCCATGAAAGAATTCTGGCCGCTTATTAGTGCTTTTTTTACGGTTATCACGAGCTCATGACATTGTAAATGAGTCGGATGTTGGGAAATAAACAGAATTTCGCAGGTATTTTCCGGTCTTAGTCTGCGACTTCGACGAAGGGCAGTCCAAATAACAAAAAGAAGTTATTGCACTTTTTTCGCTCAAAATCAATTGGTTATAGTTTTTATCTTAAATTATACCATTATTCGCAAGTCGTAGGGTACCGTAATTACCAGTCTCATTAAGGTGGAGATATGAGCAGGCCACATCTGCTTTCTGAGTTTTCTATACGGAGAACTGATTTTTTTAGGAGCACTTCTACTTCGTCAACAGATAATTAAAAAAACTGTTCTACTGCGTACCACCTCATTTGGTAAAAAAATGAAGCGTCATACCAGCCAGTGGCAGAATAATTTTTAACAGATTAGTTTACGAATGAGTGTTCTAAAAATCAGGAGAGAATATTCATGGCGAAATTGCAAAGTTAATTATCCTGCCATGATTCAAATTGGTTTGATGCCAGGCACACTTCAGAGGTAGCCCGCTGCACTCTCTCTCAGATGGCTCCAAGCTTTGCAAGGCTCCACCTGCCTCCAAGCTTTTTAGTCTATATAAACGGTAATTTCTACAGGATTAGACACACCTAGATACTTAGTCAAAATGTAAGAATAAAATGGAGTGTTTTTGTTTATTGCTTTTATGCTATATTGAGATAAACATATATCTGCGCAATCGGAATAAAATATTAATGCCGAGGCAGTATAATTATTTAGATATTCAGAATGAAAGGAGAACAACTTCAGTCATCAGTGTCTATTGATTACATAAGTTTTACTCACTTAAAACCTTTCATAAGATCCGAAGTAGCCTTCCTCTCCCACTCCTGTTACGTGGGTTCTATGCATATCACCATATCCCGTAACATGGCAGAAAGGTCGTTGGTACGAATACTTCGCTTCGCTTATCTCTCACAAAGATATCCATGTAATAGGAACGATCCAAAATCCAGTATTGTGTTTTTGTGTTCAAAATACTTTTTTTGTTTTTAAGAAATTTATTAATTTCGGGAGCAAAAAATATTAAAAATAAAGCAACGATGCTATCCTGGATTAGAGGTTTTACAGAACTCTTTTGTTGGAAGAAACACGTACTAAAATCAAAATATTTAATTCACTAACCGGGTTTCGGCAGATAACAGGGCAACTCTTTGCGGTGAAGAAATTCATCGCACGCCACTTGAAAATGACTGCATAAGATATCGAAAGAAAGCTCTGTGAATTAATTATTTTCTGTGGATTCTAAAAGGTGACGCCTGAAACTAATAAGCACAAACGTAAACTCCAATGGGTCCTCATACAGTGCAAGTGCACTTTCTCGGACGGAGGTAAAATGGTGCAGAATTAAACGCAAGCATAACAAGGGGAAGTTTTCTTTACTTAGAACGCAACACCATCTCCGTTTTCTGAGAGAGAGTGAACTAGGAGAGAGGGGGAGGGAGGTCATTTCCTCCCTCCAAAGGGAAACGGGAGACTCGAAGCATTCTCCCCGGACGCGAGCGACGCCCAGTGGGAAACACAGCGCATACGGAAACACGACGACGCCCTTCGAAGGAGTGACAACTCGTCGACGCGAGCGGGAGTGGCGGGAGGGGGGAAATAAAACGGAAAGTGAAGCGAAAAGGAAAGAAAGTGGTATAAGAGTCGCGGAACTGAGAGGAAGCGGATGGAGGATTATGCACGGAGGGATGACGAGATAAACGGGGTTAGAGTGTAAATGGTGGAGAGCGCAGCATTGAAAGGGAAAAGGAAGGGAAATGCGCTCGTTTTTTCAATATTTTTTTAAAAATATTCTCTCACCATGGTCCGCTGCGGCACTTCTCAATGAGCGCCATTCCGCTCCTCTGAAGCCTCCGACGGCAATGAAGGAAGCTTTTGGCCCGTGAGGATGGATGGATTCAAGAGCGAATAAAAAGGACAATTTTCCAGAACTGAGTTTTATCACTCTCCAAAATGCTCTCTTCTAATTCTAAACACACGTGTTAAACTAAAAAAAAACCTGTCCGAACATGAATTATGAATATCTATCTAGTTATGTAACTGTTTTCATTATTCTCATAATTCCCAAAATTATTTTAGATATTATAAAATAATTCTTGAACATAAAGGGAATTAGCATGAATAGGCACTTGTTATTCCTAATATTAAATAATTTCTCATAAAAATCACATAAAAAAGTTCACTATTAAAAAATTAAAGCAATTCCAAGAAGATGGTTCTACTTTCGCTAATGGGTGACTCCTCATTGCCCCATATTTTCAAGTATATCCTTATTCATTCCTCATAAGTGAATTTCACATATCACAGGGCTCAGTTTGGCGTGAACTCAACCCATTAACCAGAGGGGATAAATTATTGTGGTTTAGTTTATTTTCTCCAAGGGGTAAGTTATTCCCATACTCCCCCATTGGTAACTTAATTAGCAACTAATTCATCATCATCGTTTCACGTATTAGTGGTCACTAGTGGTATAGTGGGGTTTTGATTGCTTCCACAAGGTTTAATTGCAACCTGCGATGGAATAACCCTAGGGCAAGCAGAGCGTACATACATATTCATGGAGAAATTCTAACTCCCGATCTCGAATTGTCAAACTGGTGCGCTACATTCCAGACTACCGCGGCCGGTATGGGAAGCTGAAGAGATGGGGAAAGCAAGGAGAAGGAAAGAGGGAGATGAAGGGAGTAGAGAGAGAGAGAGAAAGAGAAGGGGAAAAGGAGAGGAATGAAGGGAGCAAAGAAATTTCAGCTCGACGCGCTTAGCGCTCTTTTTGAAGTCCTCTAGTCGCAGACGGCATAAAAACCCAAATTTCCTTTTCCGCTGCCGCACAACGGCACTTTGAAAAGATTACGGTGACTATTGTGGGCTAGGGTGGTGGTGGGGGGAGGGAAAGAGATCGACTGACGGCGTGGGTGCTGCGAGCGCGGCGAATGCCTCGAGGAGGCCGGTGGAATGTCTGAGGGAGATGGGAAAGAAGCCCCGGATAATAGAACGGGGGAGGGGCTCTCTCGCGGGGAGGGGGAGAGCGGGGGTGGGAGACGAGGAGAGGGAGGATTTGCAGTGCAGTATTCCACGAGAGTTCGGGTACTTTGGGTTACCTCGGGAGTAGAGCCATATGAGGAGGCAGGTGATTCGGGGGGATGAGGGGAGGTGGATAATTATCACCCGCTTCGCTTCCCATTGCTACTCGAGATAGGGTCCCCACGAAAACAGAAGGAAAAATAAATAGGGAGTGAACTCTGGGGTATTGAGTACCACCGAAAACCACCGTCAAGGTGAAGGTTGCTTTGATTGTAATGGGGGGGCTCACGTGTCACTAAGTTCTATTTCGCATTAAATTCCAACATCCTGGATAAAGGAAGTCAGTTCCTTACCCTTTGCCGTCTGCCCAGAAAAGTCTGAATCCAGAAAATCAGGGAGATATGTTATAGTCGATTGTGGGCAAAATTTAAAACCCGGAGGTATTTGGTCTCAGAATTCACCTCGAACAATTTAACCCAATCGACTGCCAATGCGCCCCAACTTGGAGCACACGGAAAACATTAAATACCAGACATTCGTCTGACACTAGTACAGTTTTTTACTCAAGATCACGGAAAATATAATTTTTTTCTCATTTCGGCCAAAAATTAATGCTAACAGTTCGAGCAATATCCTTGAAACAGGCAACACGCAGAGCGGAGAAGAAAGAGCGGTCGGAGCGTCTTCGGCCTTCGAATGAACGTGGCGAATTGGAGTCTTATGAGGAGCGAGTATAGTGAGAACCGGAGTAAATAAGCTGGATAGAGAGAAAGCCAAACGATGCGTTAACTATGGCAAATACGGAATGAGAGGGAAATCGAAGAAAGTAGCAAAAGTGGAAAGGAGAGATGTTGAAAGATAATTAGATACTAGATGAAGGGTTTGATAGAAGAGAAGATCTTAGCGAGAGAGTGAGAAGTAAATAAAAGTCATTTTAAGCAGCACGATGAGGGCAGAAAGAATAAGTCGAGGATGGCCAGAGAAACGGGGCTTTGAGAGAGAAAAGTGCTTTAGTATCCCACATGCGCAACCCACCTACGTACCTTAACATTCACTATTGACTACATTACTTCTGCATATACCTATGTTAAAATAACTACATGTATTTATTTCAATATGTATCTGTGCATATTTATATCTTAACCACTTTGTTACTGTAAAAGAAAAAAACTTAATTAGTCTTATAAAGTACCTCAGGCAACACTAATTGTTTTATTCTAGGATACTACAGCACATGATATAAATCGACTTTCTTCATTACAAGTGGAATCCATTCTTCATGAACACAAATGTCTATAGCCTCATCTCGTTTATTTTATAACTTACCCGTCTTAAGTGCTCACGCCACCCTTGCCTGTCTTAGAATCACCGCTTGAGCAATCCTAGGAAGAAAATTGATAAAAAGATAGAAGGGATTGGAGATAAGTGCAAATGAATTTCCGAAGAATGCTAGAGAAATCAGGCGGATGTGCCGAATAGCTCAATCAGATCGTAAATTCCCCGCGGAGAGAGACTATGCGAAGAATATTTCGCATGCCTATAGTTATACTCATGAAAAAGAAAACCCAGCGGAAAAATAACGTTCCTGTAATAAGCAAAATAAATAAAAGCTTCACCAGGAAAAAAAACCTTAATTTGAGCCTAGGGAAACCTACCGCTAACAATTATAATTCACCGTCCCAGAGCAAAACACAGGAAGATCTCCTTAGTTTCAATTCTGCAAGGGTTTAAAAGATAAATACTAAATTTTAATCAAAGATGCTTCAGGCTCAAGTACGATGTTTATTACTAGCTTACCCAAGAAATGGACTTCACTCAAGAGAGAATGAGCAAATTGCTGCTGAATTTCAAACGATTTTCCGTCAACGTATGGACCTCTGCAGGAACCCACTTAATTAAATGTATAGACATTGATAAAAAGGAATATTTTTTGTTGTTATGTAAGCCGAATGCATAAGTATTAGACCACATAGCATTCAGATTGTTCATGGACGTCATTATTGCCGATCGAGGAAGTAATTCAAGAGAACCTTTGGTGTAAATCTTATTGCTCCCGAGAGAACTTTTTTCCAAAGTTTCCAAAATCTCCTCACTCGGTTACGATGAGCTCCGCATGCGATGAATGGGAGAGAAATAGCTGTAATAGCAGTCTGGGTGACTGTTATAACTTATCCTTGGACTAAAATACGCGTTCACGGCCATCATCTGCCACCTCATGGCAGGCCTGTCATCTTAACCGAATGTGCATTTTTGAGAGAGTTTTCCAACTTTGTTGGACTTTTCCTCTTCTCAGAATTGACGGAGTTCTCAATCACATTTTCCACGAATACCTTAGAAGCGTGTGAGATATTATTTGTCTTCACACGGAAATCACGCAGGAAAATGCTTCCATCCTTATGAATTCGTTTGCAAGACGAAAATTGATGACAAGACTACGATGCTATGATTTTGGAACCATATTATTAATCAGCTGAGCTCTATTTTTTTTACTTAAATGACTGTATCCATAATTGTTTTGAACGCGATGTACAAACGTGATGAAGGAATCGATCGAATTTTTTTTCCGAGCCAACCCTCTGTCTTGTTCCACCATTACAAGAACGATAGCTACACACGGTGAGAATTTTTTTTTGTGAGCAGGTGCGCGTCAACTTCCACAAAACCCTTGACTGATGGCAGGCCTCAAGACGACGAGGTGGGAAAGGAGCCTAGGCCTCTGCCAATAGCGGCATCGGCTTTTCGCAGGTAGCAGGTGCTGTCTTTATTTTAAGCGTCCTAAGATCTTTCAGTCGCACGCAGTCCTTCGTCTTGGTGCGTCATGTCAGAGAAAAATGGAAATACCCTCCTTTCCCATCGCACCGAAAGAAATAGACCCAAATGCCCTAAAGCGCTCGAGCTAAAATGCTAGCATTGTTTCCAATTTCCCGCTTGAAAAATAATTTGCTTGTGTATAGGACTGAAGATTTTCATTTATCGATTGAAATAGCTCAAAAAGACATTAAGTCCATTAAGAAATATATGCAAAACACAAAAGAATTTACTGAAACAGAGCAAGATCTCTGTTTCACGAAGTTCCTCGATCTCGAGTACAGGCTAGCATTTGTCTTCCGCCCGTCACTTCTTATACAGCGGTTGGGCGGAATTTTGATGTTTGTTGATGAACACTTCGGCAAAGTTAACGTGTATTCACAATTCTATGAAGTAAGAAAATCCTGAAGCCGGATCCCTTAATGGATGACCATATAATTTTTTTTATTCCTCACTCTATTTCGAATGAGGGTTATCATTACGCGGAGATCATGCCACGAACGAGATCAATTTCTGATTTAATGCTGATAGCTTCGGCATATACGAGTAAGTCGTATTAGAAAAAGCATATTGCATTAATACAGAGAGAGGGTAGATAATATACTACACACTACTACTATTATAAGTTCTGACTAATAGGATAAGACATTGCGTTCATGGTATTCATCTTATGTACACGTTATTGTGTTTCTGATTTCAAATTTGATTAAAGCAGTGATGATTTTTTAAAAGCAATAATCGGCGTCAATAAAGTAATCAGCTTTCTCAATCAGATTAACTGAATAATTATGTGGAATTCCATATGCAAATGCTTAACTAATATGACTATCAATTCAAAGATAAAACGAAGAAATTAGTTTCATATGACGATCAACGAATTAGAGTACATTAGTTCAGACAATTTGAATCAACAGTTTTTAACAAAATTTCAGATGAAAGCTAAAACGGCCTTTAATTATTTCTCAGCAATACAAGCCAAGCAGAATTAAGAGGTTTATAGGGTGGAGCTTCCGGTTTTGTAATAATTTAATATTTTCCTTGCAACCTAAACGGGAAAACGAGGTATGCTTGAAAAGTCTCCAACCGCACGATATTGTCCCCTTCAACACATCCCACTTTCCCACGGATTCTCGTCCCACGGATTGGATCATCACCCGGACTCCCTCTCAACTTCCTCACCCTTGCCTCCTGCCTACTTCTTTCCTGGGGTTCAATATTAAATCTGGTCCCCAAGTCGTCCAAGTTATTACTCCTATTTACACCGACGTGACACTCATTCCAATGCCGTTGTCGATTGGGGGAAGAGACAGATAGAGCAGATAAAGAGAGGTAGAGAGGGAATTGAAAAAAATGGAAGAATTAAGGGTTAGGGTTGACCCGGACACAGCACGAAGGTCGAGCCAGAGAGCTCCTCGCGCCGAAGAATTCTCCCGCACGAGGGGAGAAAGAATAACTAGGGATGGAAATAAAATTTCGATTCCGAAGTTCGGAGAAGAATTTAGGCCACGGGATTTGAATTACCATGCGGCTAGGACCTTGGGTTTTTTTGCTCTTCATCCACCCGATGAATTATGTGGGGCGGATAACGATCGCTGAAAATCCCTACTCAAACTATTCAATAAGCTCATTTGAACGTGCACAGTGCATGTAGTAGGTATAGGAATGAATAGGTTTCCTCATGCATCATATCCCTGTGACCGAAATGCTTAATGACCTATTTTAGGACATGGGAATTATATCTGTTTAATAAATTTAATTTTCCCAGCGTACATACCGCAAAATATTGTTCATAATGCAATTCTCCCTTGCCAAATAAATCTTCAATATTATATTTTGGGTTTTCATGTGGTTCTTTTTATCAAAAGACGACGTATTTTTTGTTGGCGGATAAACGATAATGTAAAATATTCCTGTGTTCACAAAAAAAGCCGCACATCAACGGAAAAGTATTAAATTCCTTTCTAGGACATTTGAAAACCACAACCATACTGATCTACTGCTATTAATTGCTTTAGTAGAAGTGAACTGCTGTAGAAATAACTGCTGGTTGGTAAAAAAAATATTTTAACAACGCATTTCTTATATTGTATCTGATTAATTTGAATTTTAGTGCCTGTCAATAATAATCGATGGTGAATTTCCAAACATTTAATTAATTAATTTATGCACTAATTCAACCTAGGCCTGATGTGGGCATATGTAGTTTCATGGAGGTATATGCAGAATCTGCGGGCATCCAAGGTTAAACACTTACATGGGTCCCCTTAGATATGTGGTAGAGAAATAGGCAACATGTCTAAAATGAGCGTGAAAGATATGTGAACATGTTTCTCGGATTTATCTCATTCGCGAGAGTCCGCGGTAGAAATAAGGATCGTTAGCGCACATAATTTTACATCCAGTGGCATGTGACCTACCTCTATATTTACCATTATTAATGCGGAAGCAAGGCTGTTTCATATTCAGAACATTTTATGGCGATCATAATTTTTGCAGCGATTCTTCCAGATCAAGACAATATTGAAGTGGAAAATGTAAAATTTGCGCCAAGATACAACATTGATTACCATAGTCTTGAAATTCGTGACATTCCTATCGTTTCACCGCAAATCTGTTGCACGCCACTCATGGTTTTTTTAAAGTTTTTATTTTACTTCTTCATTACTGCTACTTGAGAAAATGAAAACTACGATGATGCATGACGCATGCATCCATTCATTACTGCAGTTTTATTTTTATCGGTAAAATGCTCGATCCCTTATTTTAAAAATGTTGTCATTTTCTGCCTTGAATGGAAGGACGATTAAAGAATGGATGCATTAGAATGATGAAATCCTTCGACCTCTATATCTGGAACAACTGCATTTGCAACCTACCTCCAAGCAGCCGCCATAATTATATGCCAGGTGTGATATGAATTATATTTACTGATTTGTACCCGAGGTTTGCATGGAGTGCTAATAGCCATTCATTCCACGTTTAATGATATTTTTCTTTAAAACCGGGCCAATTTATAAGCTATTTGACTAAAGATGAAAAGAAACAGTAGATTTTTTAAGATTTCTTAGAAACTATACGGAGCTCAACAGATTGAGTAATTGCTTGTATGGGATGAAACTGAATGAACACCTTTATTCGAGGTTCATTGAATCGCTCAAAAATGTGATTTCCACCAAAGGACGAATGAATATTATGGAATAGGGAAAATTTTACACATTCGTTCAAATTAATCCTTTTATCAAAATGCAACCTAAAGATTAACGTCAATGGTCGAAGGAAAATAATTTGTAAATCACCATTTTTGCTGCATGGAGACAGTTCCAATAAATTTTCCACAAAATAAATTACTTTCTAGGAAACTATTTAAATTGGAACTTTTCAGAAGTTTCGAATGTGCTCCGCTTTCTTACTTATCACTGTATCAAAAATGTCGTCGTGTTATAGTATTCTCTTAGCGGTTCACTCTCTGGCGGCAAACTGTCATAAATGTCAATATCGGTTCTTCCTTTTTTATTTTAAAGTATTTCAGATCCATATTGTACCTGATTTTGACGAAGAAAATACTGAAGGTTGAACGGTTTACTTAAATCAATTTGAATGAATTAGTAAAATGTAGGTTTTAGAAACCGCGGCCTTATAAAATCACCCTATGTCGAAAGAAAAATATATTGATATGTACATATGCGCCTGAACCGGGACTCGAACCCGGATCCCTCGATTTCCGGCCGAGT
>LYUA01000175.1:614015-625809 GCA_002093875.1 Calopteryx splendens
AGGGGGGGGGGGTGTGGAGAGGAGGAAGGGAGGGGTTTGAGGATCGGGAGGAATTGGTGAGGGAATGGGATTTAACGATGTGGACCCGGTCTCCGTGGGAGTTAATGACAGGTCACGGCCTCCGGATAATGCCCGCAACCTATTGTCCGGAGTTCCCTCGGTTTTCCGTTTGAACCACCGGAGGCTGGGAGAGGGGGGGGGGTCCGAGGGGTCGCAGATACACATCGCCCCCTGCCTCCCCATTTCGCCGTCCACTTGGCATTCCGAAATTATACGGGAAGCGTAATTCACGGTGCCAGGGATCCCGGCTCACATCAATTTCATGATTCCGGTCCTCGAGACCGCGCGCGAGGCCTCCAATGGGAATTCTGAATAGTTTTAGGAGTCTGGAGCATGGACTGCATCTCTTGGGCGCCACCTGATGCGAGCTGAATACGGGCATCAGCCGGATAAGAAAATTGCCGTGTCGGATGGAGATTGCTTGGAAATCATCCCCGGGAACCCACAGCGATGAGATTCTTTTTTTTTCTGGACATTTTAAACCGGATCACCTCTCACGTGGAGAACCACGACCGTTGATTCGGCAACGGTATGGATAAACGGCCTGAAGCAAATGGGTTGTCCCAAGCAAAAAAAAACGGTGTTAGGGACGTTTGTAATTTCGTTGAGTGCCTACCTCATCTCACCCAGCTGAATCGACGAGTCTTTCATTTTGAGGCTTATGACCAAGGACTCATGGCCACTCTTTGCTATCGCACGGCAGATTTCTCGCCATACAGCGATCTCGGTCCGAGACTGCCGTATTTTCCGAAATCGCATAAAATAAGTAATTACGTGAGTGTATGCATAGACGTGCGCATGGCGAGTGGAGGGAAAGGGGCAGGAGTGCACTTCATCCCTCCGCTGTGGATGAGGATTAAGGGGCTTTGTACGACTCCCCTCTTGCCCGTCTCTCTCTCCCTCCACTCCGCCCCCTTCTCCTTTCCCGCCCCCACCTCGCCCCTACATCTTCCCGTCGCCCCTCCCGCCGACGGCTGGCGGCTAAAGCGATCGCAAAAATGTCGTACTTGGATTCGAAGTCTAATCCGGGATGTGAGTCTATGGTTCCCGATGTGACTAAAATATTTTTCTTATCACCAAAGGTAATCTACCTCTTAACGTCAGGTCATAAAAACTATTATGCATTGCGGATTCCTCTAATGTTTGCCCTACATTGTTTCCTTCCCCTGTTCTCTTCCACCCTCTTACCCACTCACCTGATATACTCCAGTCTATTTCTGCCCTCAACATCACACCACCCCTCAATATTTCCTCCACCCACTTTCCTTGGCTTCTGATTTCACATAGCAACCTCTCTTTGTCTTCCTCTCTGCCCACCATATTTTCCCAATTCTTCTCCATAAAAAATCTCAAGGCCTTCATCTACTTTCACCATTTTTCAAGAAAGATTTTCCTCTTTCCTCAAAGGCCAGGTCTCGAATCCATTCAATGCTACACTCCACGTTTACGGTATTTACTAAACTTATCTATACGTCTTTGGTAAGCGTGCATCTCATCTATTCCTTTTTTCTTGCAATCTTTTCACGCATTATTTTCTTCTAGTGCCCATACTATTTCCACCTACTTCAATTTACCTTAACCTAGCCTCTCTAATTCTTGAGGATCTCAGAACTTTGGTTTCCTTGTGGCTAATTTTCATCCCATACTTCTCTCATTACCCCTGTTAAACACTAAAAAAAACAACAAACTTCAATATAAATGCACAAATACCTTTTTAAATAGAATAGATGGTGAGTTCTCGAGCCCTGCAACGGATCTGGGGTTCAATCACGGTCGGAGCGGATTTTTTGCGATATCGCTATCGATATCAGGAACATGAATATCCTAATTCTTAAGCAGCGAGCCCAGTTCGTGGTCATGGATGATTGTGACTCACGTTACAGTAGGTGTATAGCTCTGAAGAGCATTGATCACGTTCTTGCTGTCGGTCACGGTATCTGACATTAATGGCAACTTGAAGACCCGGTAGATGTAAAGAAACCACGATCGCGCCCTTCCGGTAACGCACAGCGAAGTTTCGACGATTTCAAATAGTTAAGCTTGAGACGCCAGTTGACACTGTGTCCCTACTCCTACCTATAGACAGTAACAATCGTAAGACGTCTGTTCATGCACTAGAAGAATCAAGGAAAAGAGGAAGGAAGGATGGTTGGAAAGAGGGAGAGTGAATATTTGCTTCCTTCCTATGTTCCTTACAATGTATGTTACTTCATCATTTATATTTATACGCATAATAATCAATGCATGGTCGAGCAGTGAGTGGAGAGTTTCGCTTCTGATCGGAGGGCCCGGGTTCAGATGGGAGTCACTCTGGGAAAACTCAGCTGAGTGATTCCGCAGGCGCCACATCCTTGGAAACCGCAGGGGGCCGCGCAGGGAAAGGGACTAGACTATTCCCCATCCCACTCCCCCCCTAATGATGCTCTCTTGGTACGAACTAAACTCCACCATCACCCAACAGTCCAATCTTTGGGTAGATCACTGTGGTGGTCGGATTAATATGCAAAATACACAGTCTCATTAGGACGAGCCTCCCAAGCAATTCATCTGAGTATGCTTCGAAAATGTGGGACCCGACCGCCCCCATTTCTGTTCTCAATATCAGCATAGCATCCCTTGAAATCTGCTCGAGAGCACTTTCGTAAATTGTTCACGTAACACTTTTTTTTATCCATGAAAGTGCCTTTCGAGTTCTGTGCCTGCTTAGCTGGCATCTAACAAAGTGATAGCCCTCGGCCGAGGAGGAAGCTTCCCACTCGGATTTTGAGCTCCTAATGGATCTCCCCCCCCCCAAAGGTAAGGAAACCAGGGTTCGGGGTGGTCATACGGACGTAACACGCTACAGTCAGGGTAAAATATTTGTTTACAGAATAGACTTTTTTTTCCAAATAATCTTGGAATTATTCTCGGAATCTTTCACTTTTTGTTCACATATTTATTCCGGTAAATAACAAAGACTTTATTCTGATTTATTAGAGCTATCGTCCGAAGATTGTGGAGTTTGCAATGGACTTAGCACACTATTAAAATGGACTCGGATACGAGGTGGAGTAAAGAATAAAAATGCATAGAACAGGTGACACAACGAGCGTCGAAAGTGAAAATATTTAAATCGTTAAACCGAAAACAGTTATTTTCGATATTCTAAAGACTAGCAAATATTTTGATAAATCCACAATGGAACGTAAATTTATATAATATCAAAATGTATTTAAATTAAATGACTGCAATTTACGACGATCGAAATTAACTACCTCTTTGGATATCTTTTGATAAAAACTAAATAATGAGTTAAATAGTTCTTGTCTAATGAAAACCAGAAATACTCTTTGCACATTTTTAAGTGCATCAAGTTTTGTCTGGCACCATGTACGCGCAATCCCGCTGCATATTAAACCACTATGAGAAATTAAAACTATATCCCGTAAAATTCCAAACGATTCATGCACCGCAATGGGGTCTGTGAAACGGAAGGAGTGTCTTGCTGAGATTTTTAGGCGAATAGATGTGCACATTATTAACGTAACCGAAATCCAACACGACAAATTTATTCAAAATGAACATTTTGAATTTAATGAAACGATCTCAAATGGGGTATAAGCTGAAAAAAATAAATAACGCTGAATGGAAAGGAGGTTTTTCTATATCAGAATATTTTATATTGCTAGTTTACCTATCCTTCTCCATTAGCACTGATGAAATTCTACATTACGGTTGCCGCTGAATACGTTGAAATTGTGCTCATAAATATACGCAATAAATATCACATTATAATCAATTAAAGCTTACCAGTAGTTATTTTGGCAAGGTAGTACTTATGGTAAAACAAATAATTGCTATAATAATAATGTTATTATGGGTGATCGCAAGTGACATAGGAAAAAATAAGTGGCTTCGAAAAATTTGAATGCATTAATTTTACCACAATATGATTCAGTAAGAGGTTATTTTTCATTCACGCATCAAAAACTCTTAATTAATAACTGGGATGGAGATGGAGAAATCATTCATAATCCGTGGTCAGGATAACTGCTTTATGTGGTTCAATCAAGTTACATCGCAGTTATATTTAGGCTATTATTTGCTGTCGATTCCTTCAAACTAGAATGGTCTCATGTGCATTACGAGTGCACTAACAACAATTGAAATACATTAACGACCAATCACAGAAGATCAACATTTGAATGTCTCCTTAAGCATTCATTGATACACATAGGTTTATAACGAATTGATTACTTGCTTTCCGAGAATATGCATTAATCAAAGTTAAAGGCACACGAGCCATCAAATCTGATAGAGATAGAACTTTATGAGGGAACAAAAAGAGGAAGTAAGCGGGGATGAAATCCACCAGGACTACGTCGTTCACAGGTGTGCTTCGTGAGGGTTGGGAGGATGAGGGAGCGGGGAGGCGAACGTATTCTAGCCTCGCGGCAGGCTTCAGTTTTCGGCACCTCCGCGGTTAGTGTCGGCGAAATTCGTTTCCCCCAAATGGCGATCTTGCTTTTACCTCACACGTACACAAGCCATTCATCAAACGAACGACATAACAAAGGCCAAAAGGAATATATTCAGGTTTTTAGAAACAATTCGTTTCATTCAAAAATAATTTTGAATTTTCGGGGAAATTAAAATATTGAGATGGAAATACAATGAATGGGAGATGACGCCATTTTAAGAATATTTTCCACCTTAACGGAAACATTTTTAAGTCAATTTTGCTCGCGAATAATTGGTGTGAAGAGAAATTGGTGTTTGTATCGAGAAACAACCAACTGTGCAGAGATATGTTTACACGAATTAATTAGAGGATATTTTACGGAAATAACAGACCCGGTAAAACGGGTAAGTATCATAAGCCCAAATTAAGATTTTAGGAAGGTTAAAATTCAAAAAATTAATTTAAAAGTCATATCAAAACCCACAAAAGTCAGATGTTCCATAAAATGTATCCGTCACAACATTTAAACTGTTACCTCAAAACGAGTAATTAGTTTTCCCTAAATATGAAATAATCCGAGAAGGTTGTGATACATCAAAATTAAATAATTGAATGCAAACCAAACACGCCTCTACTGTGGAAACTTTGTCTCCTGTCGGCAAGTGACAGGTAGGTAAAACGTGGGTCGGTACAATGGATCAAGGGGTCGAAGTTCCCGGGGCTTATGCCAAAAGTCCATCAACGCAACCAGTCAATCAGTCAATGTCATCGTCTTATTTCTATGAAGTGGCGGTTGAGTTATTTCATGGAGTTCATAATTACTTACTTCATGGTTTAATCCACTCCAATTTTATTCACTGGTTTTATTCAATTCCACTTCAACTAAGTAGGTATCACATTTATTTTATGTTCAAAAAATTTTGATTCCGAATTAAAATCAAGTGGCCTACTTGGAACATAAATGTACTCCACGCAACTGCCAATAATTTACAATGCATACAAGTTACTAACCTTT
The DNA here is from genome assembly GCA_002093875.1 of Calopteryx splendens. Classification (NCBI taxonomy): domain Eukaryota; kingdom Metazoa; phylum Arthropoda; class Insecta; order Odonata; family Calopterygidae; genus Calopteryx; species Calopteryx splendens. The sequence continues at coordinate 619,532 of LYUA01000175.1, forward strand.
AAGATAATTTAGCAGATGGCGGTCCCTTTCAGCTTGGCCGCGTAAACTTCGTTGTAATATGCACCAAATGAAGTCACTTTCACATAAAGCACCACTAAACGTGTGAGCCATATCTTTCGGCACAGCTCTAAAAAAAACTTTACGCGCAACAAAATCTAATTTTCTACGATCAAAATTTTGATTTTACACTAACCAATAGTACCTACACAAAACTAATTGTGAGGAGCCATTTTTGTAATCAACTTGCAACGAACGGAAACCAACACCGGATAACAATTAAGAAATGAACTTCAAATTAGATTGAGACGATTTTTTTCGAAAACGAGCACAAACAATAAGTCACCACACACACACTACCACTACCACATTCTGAATAGGAAAAGAATTCCCTTCCAAAGAAACGGGCGAAAAGTATACCATTCGTCCCTTCCGACCATTACTCGATGACTCGTCCCGGTGGTGTCGCCGTCGCCCACACAGATGTCTCCCAAGCCAGAGAACAACTGCCTGCCTAATTTAAAAATCAGCGTACCCTGATGGGCTCCTCCCCACGCCACCCACCTTCCCCCGGAACTGGACTGACCCAAACTTTTTGCTTCTACCCACGGGTTTGGTAGAGGCTAGTTGGAGTTGCCTGCGCGCGAGGCGGAGGAACGGGAGCTGAGGAAGGCGCGATCGAGTTTCATCGAAGCTGCGACGATTTGCTTGCTGGGGGGACTTCTTTTGGTGAGTTCTATTTTTATAAAATTTACCATTTCCCACCCGTTAAATGCAGACGTTGTTATCAATCGTTTTTGCTGACAAGTGTTCGATTGTAGATATCAAACGGGAGTAACAATAAGGCTAAAATTACAAGTTATTGGCTGAAAAACAACCGCGGAGTGGACTGCGAAATGACCACGGTTATTTTAGTGTTAAAAGTGATTCATTCTTGAAAATACTAGATAGGAGCAAAAAGTTATTGATGCCTATCCCATGAGAAACTTCTCATGTTAAGTCTTTAGAAACATAATTTATTGTTGAGCACCTAATATACAGATAACTAACGAGATGGTAGTGGATAAAAACTTATTCTCTACGATGATCACAAAAATATCCGGCGATATTCAGTAATAATGAGTTAATAATTGGCATGCCGATCCTTGTGCTGATTCCCTGTGATCTAGGGAATTTCATTATACTAATCTACCTCTTATGTTCAGTTTACGCATAAACATTTCCTAAGAATACTCTTAATGCCTTTGTCATGCTACCTTGGTGACATTAGTCGCACTTCCAGTGAAGTAACTCTACTAGGAACAATACAATATTCCAGGAGTTACTGAATTATGATTAACTTATTTACCACGTCCAAAGTATTATTTTTTGTCCCTTGTTTCTGAGTGATACCTGCAGAAGACTAGTCATAGGAGCCGTAAAATTGAATCTGAGCTTAGTCGGTATTCTCTTACAGGTTCCGAAGAACTGATGGAAGCACCCCACCCAAAAAAATACCTGTTGCGCCGCACTTTCCCACTGCAGGCCTACCCAGCCCATTTTTCCCTAAGAGTTAGCCAAAATTCCAATTTAACCCGATTTGTACGAAAATTCACACTTGGTTGGTTTTGAGGTCTCCGACTTCGAATATGATGCTAAGGCTAGGGGCTCAAAACAGGTGAACCATATTTTAGCAGAAACTGTTTCACGCATAACAAAATCCTTATCTCTTCCGTTTTTCATATCTGGGACCTTAGTTTCCTTCACGTATTCACTCGTCGCAAATACTACTCATAACTCACCCACGCCGTTCGTACGCACGTTTTACATGAAACAGAATACACGAAAGGTCGCGCACAAAAATATCAGACGAAATAATTACACGCGGTGGATGCTGAGCTGAATTTTGTCGATCTTTTGTTAGATATATGGATGTTCAGTGCGTCTATTGCTGCTGAGGGCATCCCAAAGTCTTGGTATCCTAGGAACCCTCCATAATCTGGCCGTCCCTGGTTCAGAGTACATATCGCCGGCACACCTCGAGGAACACTATTGCATGGGTGAATCACTTGACCCCTGGCTGCAGCTTGTTACTCCTATGGATTAGATGATATCAAGTTTTACGGGAAAACCAGCGATTGAAAAGAGGCTGGCGCGGATGGGTAACCATCCCGGCACGAATTTCCCCTGCCTCAATTCCTTACGCATCTAAGCATCTTTCAAATATTCTTATTGTTGGTTCCCATGCAACACCTTCCGTTTTACCCCCTGAACTAATCTGATAACGCTTTTCCTGGTCGATCCACATTTTTTAAATCCATAGATCAGGCATCTTTGATAATAAAGATTGTGCACTATTCGCTCTATCAATATCAGGTTTGATATCCTCAAAGCAAAATAGGTATATTCGTATTTCATAGTAAAGCTTATTTTTACTTTCGATATTTTTCCAAGGTATAGCTTTATCATTAGTTTTATGAGTTAACTAACTGCTGCTCAATTGGGGATTAAGCAGAGGATCAAATTTGATTGAAAAGGTAGAAAATTAGATTTATAGAAATACTTACAGCAATCAGAACGCTGAATTTTTTTAAGCAAGACAATATATTTATGAACTGATTATAATTTTTAATCATAAATAATTCTTACATATTTAAGAAAGTATCAAGTAGAATATAGCTGAGTACATAAAAAGAGAAGTTCGGTTCTGGGAATGAAACTTTAGGGAAGGTCGTGGTTAGGTCGCTTTTCTTAGAACGGTATGTAATCGTACGAATTTATTTTATGAATTTTTCGGAAATAAATATATAGTCAATAACTATCCTATCCTTTAAATGTATGGCTATAAACCGTAACAAATTTTCGTAAATGAATAATGGGTATTGTAGCGTGGGTTGTTGTGATTCTGTGTCGTGAGGCCATTAGAAACCTACCTTTACCGGTGGATTATCATTTAAAAAAATGTTGATGGCTTTGAGAATCTAATAAGAAAAAAACGATCATTGAATGCTAACCGTCTCATAATTTCTTAGTTTACGTCAATTCTTAAGCCAATTTGTACACAATAATATGACCCACACAAACTGTATACAATTAAAAATAAAATTTCAGGAGCGGAATACGTTTTCTCTGCCATGATAGCAGCGAAAGAGCCGTCGTGACTCCTCGAATTCGGCCGGGTTAATGTGAAGCGTAAATGTGCCTACCATCTGCCATACTCGAAGGTCGCAGGTTCGAGTCCCGCCTTAACGGTGTGTTGCATAACCTCTGCTGATTCGGCCTACGGGAAATCTGACGAAGAGGGTAAGGAATCCCGGTGACGCACCGGCCACTGAAAACGTCGGCAACGAAAAACATATTAGCTCTCGAACTTCATTCACTGAAATCCCCATTCGGAGCTGTCGAACCTTCCAAAGCTGAAACGCAAGTTCTCGTCTCGTCGTCTGCACTTCAGACTGAAGCAAAGTTCATGTTGCCACTGGGATATGACATTTCAGCCGCTTTCATCCAATTAAAAAATATTTCCATAAGCCACGAAAGTTGTCACATTGAATTTATGTAACTCTCGTCAGAAATGTTTGAGTCATCAGACTCATTCCTTCCTATGGCTTTGAAAAGGCCATATTCACGGGCACGGCAACGTCCTAAAAAGCGACGCAAGCAAAAAACGGGCCTCCTTTTGTTTTTTTTTTAAGGATGTTTTTCTGGACGCCCTAGCTACTCGCGAAAAACGACCCAATTAACGACACATTTATTTTTATGACTTTAATAAAAGCTTTCCTTTTGAGCCGCAAAAAAGTGGAAGAATGGCTACCCGCGCAAGCAGGCCCTTTGAGAGGAAAGAGGGAGGTCGCGAGTAGCAAAGACAGTCGCATGCAAGGAGTAGTTAAGGGCCGCTGGCAAATAATTACGGATAATAAAACGATCTCCGTGAGTGAACACTACGGCAAACGAGTGGGATGGATGGATTTGGACTGATTTGCAGGACTCACAGCAAGTTAGGGTTAACTAATTGTAAGAAATTAGAGCCCTTCCCAAAAAAATGTAAATATATTTAAGAAAAGATGAAAAAAATATCTGAGATAATTAACATTGTTGCAGTAGCAACACATATATCTTTGTTCACTGTTACGTTCTTCTTTTTTGTTTCCCTTGTTTGTTTTCTGTTTACTGATTTTAACATTTTCAGTGTGATAGGTCCAAATTATTTTTGTTTTTAAATTAGCATTCATGTTACCACGAGGGAAAACTTTCATTTAACGTAAATTAAATTAAATTATCGAGTGCATGCCCATAAGAAAAATGCATGTCGAGCAAATCGATTCCATTTTCGCAGTGTCGATATATTTTTGTCCGTTATTTCGTTTCTTCGTTCTTTTCTGTTGTTTTCCTTGTATTTTTTCTGTTTTTTTTTCATTTAAAATTTATAGTGTGAGAGGTTCAAATGAATTTGGTATGTAAATTAATATGTATTTTACCACCAGGAAAAATACCAACTTGTAACGTTTTATTATAATAATAATAATAATAATGAAATGCGCGGCCTGAAATGGCCGAACGTGCTTATTTAAGGCGACGTCCTTTTGAAAATGATTCGTCCTTCATTGGATGCGTCTGAGACTCGCCTTTTTCAAGATTCTTGCTTTTAAAACGCAATAGTTTAATTGCTTTCATCCGAGTTTGCCTGTCGCGACAGGCAAATTTCATTCCATCTACAGGCGCTATTTGGTGCGGTAATCTTAAACAAAAAGCAGCGGATAAAGAAACCAGCTGTTGATCAGCATCAAAGCACGCTACGCGATGCCACTTCAGACCACGAGGCTGCGTCGACTGTCGTTAATTGTGGAGGAAGACGAAGAAAAATGGCCCGACAGCAAGACTTTCAAAGATATTTTATTGACGACACCACCTTTAGGAGTACGTCTCTGCATCCCTTCCACTGAAAGGTTTGCATAACGTGTCAGTCAAAATTAAAATAATGTGAATCAGGCGTGGGGTATTTTCTATTAAGAAAACACGTATACCGTATGGTGATTTCAAAGTTGTCACTCAGATGGCCTGTCAAAAATCCTATCGTAACTCTGATGAGAATTAAAATTAATGCATTTTGTTTTTTTAGGATTCTCTCATAACGAACGTGATAGTGAAAGTAGGGTATCTGAAAATACCTCATTTAATATATATCTATTCCAAATTTAATATTTCTGTAACCTAACAGCTTGATTTTCTTCACATAAAAAGCCACTCATCGGTAAAACCATGCATTTGAATCAGGGATTCATCCACAGAGCAAGGAAACTAGGCACCTGTACTTATGGGAATAATCCCAGGAATAATCCCTGCTAGTAATTGGCATTAAAAGAGTTGTCAGGGAATGCTACCTTGGGTAGGATATAAGGGTACTTCGGTGTCTGTACGTAGGGCAAGAATCATTTTTAGTAGGCATATCTTGATACCTAGGTGCCCGTAGCGGAGCCAACCCCTGACTAGAGGAGTATGAGGTTCCTCTTTAAAGAGCCTTGACTGTTTTTGTAGAAAAATGGTCAAAAATAAATGTACATCTCGCATTGGCTAGCCTTGATTTTGAATAGGTATACAAAAGATATTTGTGTTCTGAAAAGTGCTTATTAAGCGTGCTCATTAAGCATTTCTATGTAGTGTGACGGCATTACACACATAGTCTACATGATGATTCTAGAGCAGTCGGGGGCACCTCGGCGCGCCAAGTAATCTGGCCTCCGACTACGTTTTGCAAGCCTTTGTCAACACATAATCCCAGGATGAGGTCAATGATCCTGAAGGTATCCTTTGGGCTAGCTTTAACCTCGTCACACAAAGGGAGCTAATTAATCACTACAATTTTGAATATGATTAATCTTGATAAAGTTTTATGCCACCCGTTGGGAGTTTAAAAGGTTAGATACAGTGCTCCTCCCGGTATTTTTTTAGGTTATCTCCTCCTGCTGCAACCTAGATAATCAGTAGAAATATTGACATCCCTGCATCGCAATTAATTTGCGTGCTTTTAAGAAATCCTTTAAAGATAAAGGAGTCATCTAGAACTGACGGAACTAATATTTTATTTCGGCAACATTTTGACCGAATTCTCGTTAAATTCTATGAAAATCTTTCTCCAAAAAGTAAGAATGATATTCCGATTATCATTCAAACAAATAATTAATAATATATATTTAATAGTAAATGATAAATATTTTCCCTCTAAAGACGCACTAATGAGTCGTACTGTTCCGTTTGATTAGACGAAATTACTACCCTCAGCTGCGATCAAAACCTGCGGAAAA